>ONZH01007415.1:0-16503 GCA_900303285.1 Rhinella marina
TGTGTATTTTGAAAGTAGAGAAATTGAAATTTGCAAATTTGCAAATTTTTCCAAATTTTTGGTAAATTTGGGATTTTTTCATAAATAAGGGTGAAATATATTGACTCAAATTTATGACTGTCATGAAGTACAATGTGTCACAAGAAAACAATCTCAGAATGTCCTGGATAAGTAAAAGCGTTCCAAAGTTATTACCACATAAAGTGACACATGTCAGATTTGCAAAAAATCGCCTGGGCATGAAGGTGAAAACAGGCCCGGGGTTGAAGGGGTTAAACCTCATCTGCCACTTTTCTGACCAAGCCTCCAGTCTATCCAGATCCTGCTGTAGCAGTATACTGTCCTCTTCTGTGTTAATTACTTTACACAGTTTAGTGTCATCTGCAAAAATTGATATTTTACTATGCAAACCTTCTACAATATCATTAATAAATATATTGAAGAGAATAGGACCCAATACAGACCCCTGTGGTACCCCACTAGTGACAGTGACCCAATCTGAGTATCTACCGTTAATAACCACCCTCTGTTTTCTATCACTGAGCCAGTTACTTACCCACATACAGACATCTTCTCCCAGGCCAAGCATTCTCATTTTGTATACTAACCTTTTATGTGGTACCGTGTCAAACGCTTTGGAGAAGTCCAAATATACGAGTCGCCGCGGTCAAGTCTAGAACTTACCTCCTCATAGAAACTGATTAAATTGGTTTGACATGACCGATCCCTCATGAAGCCATGCTGATACGGAGTTATTTGCTTATTTTCATTGAGGTACTCCAAGATAGCATCTCTCAGAAAACCTTCAAACAGTTTACCCACAACAGAAGTTAAACTTACCGGCCTATAGTTTCCAGGCTCTGTTTTTGGACCCTTTTTGAATATTGGCACCACATTTGCCATGTGCCAATCCTGTGGAACACTCCCCGTCAGTATAGAGTCCTTAAATATCAGAAATAAGGGTCTGTCGATGACATTACTTAATTAATTCTCTTAGGATACGGGGGTGTATGCCATCCGGTCCTGGTGATTTGTCTATTTTAATATTTTTAAGACGTTGCTGTACCTCTTCCTGCGTCAGAGAGGACACTTTTAAAGGGGAATTTAATTTTATACTCTGCATTTCATCTGACAGTTTGTTTTCCTCAGTGAATACAGTGGAGAAAAAGTTTTTAGTAGCTTTGCTTTCTCCTCATCGCTCTCTGCAACTCCCCCCTCATTACTCTGTAAGGGGCAGACACCTTCAGGTTTATACTTTTTAGTATTTATTAGTGATGAGCGAATCGAAGCGGCAATATTTGTGATTCGCACGAATATTGCCCGTTTCGGCTCGGCATCCCGAGGCAGCGCGGATTCGTGATTATTCGTGCGTCACTGCAAGTTTGAAATGCCCGTTTTTTTCAGTCAATCAGCATCAAAGGGAAGCCTGTGGGAACGCCTGCTGTGATGTAACAGCCCCTATACCTCCCCAGCAGTGATTGGCTGGCAGTGACATGTGACCTAAATTTACATAAGGTAGGGACCTGCACAGTGTCGGACTGGCCCACCAGAGGACCGGAGAATCCTCCGGTAGGCCCCAAGCCACCCAGCCACTTAAAAAAAGCATACTTACCTGTCCTGCCGCGCTGCCGCTGTCCTCGGCTCCCACGCTCCACTGTCTTCCCTTCCGGCGCGCGCTATGACCTGACGCAGCGTCAGGTCATAGTGCGCGCCGGCAGGGAAGACAGTGGAGCGCGGAACCTGATGGCAGCGGCAGCGCGGAGGGCAGGTAAGTATGCTTTTTTTAAGTGGCTGGGTGGGCTGATCTGAGGTCTGAGGGGGGGGAGAGACCCTGATCTGAGGTCTGATGGGGCACAAGACGCTGACCTGAGGTCTGATGGGGGCACAAGACGCCGACCTGAGGTCTGATGGGGGCACGAGACGCCGACCTGAGGTCTGATGGGGCACGAGACGCCGACCTGAGGTCTGATGGGGGCACGAGACGCCGACCTGAGGTCTGATGGGGGCACGAGACGCCGACCTGAGGTCTGATGGGGGCACGAGACGCCGACCTGAGGTCTGATGGGGGCACGAGACGCCGACCTGAGGTCTGATGGGGCACGAGACGCCGACCTGAGGTCTGATGGGGGCACGAGACGCCGATCCCTGTACTGTGACATCACTGTGTTTATTATCCCTGTACGGTGACATTACTGTGTTTATTATCTCTGTACTGTGACATCACTGTGTTTATTATCCCTCTACAGTGACAACACTGTGTTTATTATCTCTGTACTGTGACATCACAGTGTTTATTATCCCTGTACAGTGACATCACTGTGTTTATTATCCCTGTACAGTGACATCGCTGTGTGTATTATCCCAGTGCAGGAAAGGTAAGTGGTCTGTGTTTGTGTGTTTGTTTTCTATTTTTCAGGGTCGTGAATGCAGAGGACTACGTCGGATTCGGTGGACTACGTCGCACCAGCTTATTTTTTTTTTTTTTTTTTTAATAAAATGGTCAAACGGGTCTGGGGGAGTGTTTATAAAATGTTTTGTACTTGTGTGTATTTTTATCTACAGACGGCCCTGATTACTAATACTGGGCTTAGTGCTTTCCGGTATGGCAGGCCAGCACTAACCCCAACATCTATTACCTCGGCACCCACCGCCACCAGGGGTGCCGGGAAGAGCCGGGTACCCGCAGGACCGGACCTTCTAAATTGAGGGTCTGGCTCTGGGGCGGCTGCAGGCTGGTACCATTAGGCTGGGAAGGGCCAATAACCGTGTCCCTTCCCACCCTGGTAGTGCCAGGCTGCCGCTGCTGGTTGTATCTGGCTGGCAAAGGAAAAAAGGGGGGGACCCCATGCCATTTTTTTTTTAATTATTTAATTATTTTTGTAAAAAAATGGCGTGGGGTCAGAACAGGTAAGTATGCTTTTTTAAAGTGGCTGGGTGGGCTGATCTGAGGTCTGAGGGGGGCGCGGGGCCCCCCATGAAATCATTGGAGCGGGGGCCTGGAGCAGTAGCTCCAGGTGCTCCAATTATAATCCGGCCCTGGCAGCGCGGCAGATATTAGAAAATGGCAACCGCATTAAAGTGATGCGCGCCATGTTCTATGTATTGGACGGCAAGAAAACTCGGTATCGAGCTTCGGTACCGCACTAGGTACCGAAACCATACCGAGTTTTCGATATATCGTGCAACACTACTTTCAACTACCTCACCCCCCGACACCTATGTCTCGCCATTGTCCACCACCTCCTCAGACAACACTGGTAAATCCCCACTGTCAGCACACTGAGACTGCAAAAGGTCTTGCGAATTGGGGCAGAGAATGTTCTGGGGTAGCACATCAGAGAAGAGGTGACTATGGGGTTCCAGGGAGTACGTGACCACATGCAATCTCCATCCAAAAAGTCATACTGAGGCTCACCACCATGCTTTACACTGCAATCTTATTGAAAGACAGACAATCAGGGGTTCACCGCCAGGTTGTCAGGCAGCATTTTTAAGTGGGTCACCATTACCGTGTCCCTGAAAATTGCCTTGGGGTCATCACCAGACTATTGGCCAGATTTAGAAAAAATGGTGCAATTAGGGAGCCTCAGAGGCATCCCTACATGCTGCCCCTGGTGTTTCCTATCCATTTCCAAGGTGTTTCCATCTTTTTCTGAGGTTTTCACATGTTGGGGCAAACTTGACTGTGCAGAACCTTTGGCCCCTGCAAAAATATTCGGGTCTCCCATAGACTTTAATGGGATTCGTGATTCGGCTCGAACCCACGAATCCCGCGGAAAATTCGGGCCGAATCCCGAATCTTTTCAGATTCGATCAACTCTAGTATTTATATAATTGAAGAACATTTTAGGGTTAGTTTTACACTCTTTGGCGATTAATCTCTCGGTCTCTAGTTTGGCTGCTTTTATTTGTCTTTTACATATTCTATTTTTTTCCTTATAGTTTTTCAATGCTTCCTCGCTCTCCTCCTGTTTTAGTGATTTAAATGCTTTCTGTTTGTCATTTATTGCTTTCTTTACAGCTCTATTTATCCACATTGTTTTTTTCTTGTTCCTTAACCTTTTATTCCCATAAGGTATGTACCTCTCACAATTAGATATTAGGATGCTTTTAAAAATCTCCCATTTTGTGGCTGTATTTTTATTTTTGAGGACTTTGTCTCAGTTAGTTAGGCCTATGGCCTCTCTTAGTTGGCTAAATTTAAAAGGGGAAAAAAGAAAAGTATACATATTAGGTATCGCCGTGTCCGTATCGACCGGCTCTATAAAAATATAACATCATCCTCCCCGCCCAGGTGAACGCAGTTAAAAAAAAAACAAAAAAAACAGTGTCAAAACAGCCATTTTTTGGTCACCTTCCCTCACAAAAAGTGTAATAGCAGGTGATCAAAAAGGCGTATTTAACCAAAATGGTACCAATCGAACCGTCCTCTTGTCCCTCAAAAATGATACCGTACCTGAGAAAATCGCTCTAAAAATAAAAAAAATATATCTCTCAGAAAATGGCAACACAAAAAAAAGATTTTATTCTGGTCAATAATAAATCTAATGTGTAAAACTTTCCAAAAATAAAAATGTTAGGCATATTGGGTATCGCCGCGTCCGTAACAACCTGCTCTATAACAATATTACATGAGATGGTCCCCCAGGTGCAAAATTTTTTTTTTAAAGACTATGCCAAAACAGCCATTTTTTCCCTCTTGCCTCACAAATAGTGTAATATCAGGCAATCAAAAAGGCATATTTAACCCAAAATGGTACCAATCAAACCGTCATCTTGTCCCGCAAAAAATGAGACCCTACCTGAGACAATCGCCAAAAAAATAAAAAAATATGGCTCTCATAAAATAGCAACACAAAAAAAGATTTTATTCTGTTTTATTCAAAAATATATCTAATGTGTAAAATTGAATAAAAATAAAAATGGTAGACATATTGGGTATCACTGCGTCCGTAACAACCTGCTCTATAAAAATATCACATGATTTGCCCCCCTCAGGTGAATGCTGTAAAAATTTGTTAAAAAAAAACTATGCCAAAACAGCTATTTTTTTCACCTTGACTCACAAAAAGTGTAATACCAAGCAATCAAAAAGTCTTATGTAACCCAAAATGGTACCAATGAAAACGTCACCTCCCGCAAAAAATGAGCCCCGACATTAGACAATCACTCAAAAAAATAAAAATCAATGGCTCCCGCAAACCAATCCATCAAGATCTGTTCTGCAAAATCCATATGGCGCTTATTCTGTTCTGAGTCCTGCCATGTGCCCCCACAGCAATTTACCACCAAATATGGGGTGTTGCCATATTCAGGAGAAAATGGGGAACAACTTATGGGGTGCTTTTCTCCTGTTACCCCTTATGAAGATGAAAAATTTCGGGCTAAAGCAACATTTTATTGGAAGAAATTAAACTTTTGATTTTCACAGCCAAGTGTTTCCAAGTGGGGGGGTCAAAGTGGTCAGTACCCCCCTTAATATATTCTTTGAAGGGTGTAGTTTCCAAAATGGGGTCACTTTTTGGGGGTTTCCACTGTAGTTGTACGTTAGGGTCCCTCAATTACAAAATGGTGCCTAAAAACCATTCTTGCAAAATCTGCCTCCAAAATTCGTATGGCGCTCCTTTCCTTCTGACCACTGCCACAAACCCATAGAGACATTTACCACCACATATGGGGTATTTCTGTAAACTGCAGAATCAGAGTAATGTATATTGAGGTTTAGTTTGCTGTTAACCCTTGCTGTGTTGCAAAAAAAAATTATTAACATGAATAATCTACCAAAAAAATTTGAAATTTTGAAATTTCACCCCCGTTTTTCTTTAATTCTTGTGGAACACCTCAAGGGTTAACAAACTTTGTAACATCAGTTTTTTATAATTTGAGGGGTGTAGTTTCTAAAATGGGGTCATTTATGGGTGGTTTCCATTACATATGCCCCTCAAATTCACTTTATATCTGAATTGGTGCTTAAAAAAATGGTTTTGGAAATTTTGTTGAAAATGTGAAAAATTGCTTCTAAACTTCTATGTCTTCTAATGTCCGAAAAAAGTAAAAATTACATTTATAAAATGTTGCCAACATAAAGTAGACATATGGATAATGTAAAATAATAACTATTTTTGGAGGTATTACTATGTATTTTGAAAGTAGAAAAATTGAAATTTCAAATTTGCAAATTTTTCAAAAATTTTGCTACATTTGGTATTTTTTTTATAAATAAAAATGAAATATTTTGCCACAAATTTACTACTGTCATGAAGCACAATATGTGACAAGAAAACAATCTGAGAATGGCCTGGATAAGTAAAAGCGCTCCAAAGTTATTACCACATGAAGTGACACATGTCAGATTAGCAAAAAATTGCCTGGGCAGGAAGGTGAAAACAGGCCCAGGGTTGAAGTGGTTAAGAGGTTCCCCTGTCCTCCACTCATTACCTGTAGTAATGGCACCTGTTTGAACTTGTTATCAGTATAAAAGACACCTGTCCACAACCTCAAACAGTCACACTCCAAACTCCACTATGGTGGAGACCAAAGAGCTATCGAAGGACACCAGAAACAAAATTGTAGACCTGAACCAGGCTGGGAAGACTGAATCTGCAATAGGCAAGCAGCTTGGTGTGAAGAAATCAACTGTGGGAGCAATAATTAGAAAATGGAATACATACAAGACCACTGATAATCTCCCTCAATCAGGGGCTCCACGCAAGATCTCACCTCGTGGGGTCAAAGAGATCACAAGAACTGTGAGCAAAAATCCCAGAACCACACGGGGGGACCTAGTGAATGAACTGCAGAAAGCTGGGACCAACGTAACAAAGGCTACTGTCAGTAACACACTACACCACCAGGGACCCAGATCCTGCAGTGCCAGACGTGTCCCCCTGCTTAAGCCAGTACATATCCGGGCCCTTCTGAAGTTTGCTAGAGAGCATTTGGATGTTCCAGAAGAGTACTGGGAGAAGGTCATATGGTCAGATGAAACCAAAGTAGAACTGTTTGGTAGAAATACAACTTGTCGTGTTTGGAGGAGAGTGAATGCTGAGTTGCATCCAAAGAACACCATACCTACTGTGAAGCATGCTTTGGGTCTGTTTCTCTGCAAAGGGACCAGGACGACTGATCCGTGTACATGAAAGAATGAATGGGGCAATGTATTGTGAGATTTTGAGTGCAAACCTCCTTCCATCAGCAAGGGCATTGAAGATGACACTTGGCTGGGTCTTTCAGCATGACAATGATCCCAAGCACACCACCAGGGCAACGAAGGAGTGGCTTCGTAAAAGGAGGAGATCTGCATGGAGGAATGGGCCAACATACCAGCAACAGTGTGTGCCAACCTTGTGAAAATTTACAGAAAACGTTTGACCTCTGTCATTGCCAACAAAGGATATATAACAAAGTATTGCGATAAACTTTTGTTATATGTACCAAATACTTATTTTCCACCATAATTTGCAAATAAATTCTTTGAAAATCAGAAAATGTGATTTTCTGGATTTGTTTTTGCATTTTGTCTCTCATAGTTGAGGTCTACCTTATAGAGACGAGCGAATCATCCAAAATTCGCTTCGCCGAATATTCGCCAAATTTCGGACAAGATTCGTACTTAAACGAATTTATTCGGTCGAATCTATGTTAAAAAAAAACAATCGTTGTTTTGCAATTATTCCTGCAGAAATTACGAATGTACAGTCAGCATAGTTAAAAGTACGCAATACGTAAGCATTAGCGTACAAAAGTGCGTACGAATCCTTAGTGTACTATTGATGTGCGAATGCATCATACGCATGAGGCTAGGCCGCAGCGTACAGTCTTTAGAGGCAGTCCATATGAGGTAGAAAAATAAGGTGCTCACTGCTAGCTATCCAGCTAAGTGCATAATTTACTAAAAACACAGCACAATAAGTGCATAATAGGACACATACATTGCAGTACCTGAAAAAGAATACACACAATGGGCTAAAGTCCTGAACCAGTAAAAACAGTGTAGCTAAAATACAGCAAAGACGTAAGTATGCAAACATTTTAGTGCAATCAATTTCACATTTGCAAGCATAAAAGGCTTAGATATACGTTTGAGTCTCTCCTTATGGCTCCTAGTTGGCATGATAAAACACTGTCTGGAACACATAGTCAAAAATTCAATTGTAATCCACGTCAGGTTGTATTGTAATCCAAACAGGTAATGTGTAATCCACATGGATAATAGAAAATAGCAGCAAATAGAGAACCCTTTTAGCAAAGGGGGCTCCCAAATAACCTGAGAAGGGGCGAAAAAGGAAAATAGGCTTGCTTAGGCGCAACTGGGACTTTTCTGCAGAATGGGGGGAGTCTTGACAGCCATGTCCATCTGGGTGAGAATCAAACGGGGGCAATACAAACAAGCAAATATAAAAAGTGGCAACTAGCTCTCACCTGTAAGGTGCAGTCCATGGTGTGGCTCCCATAGGTCCTCCAGAGGTGTCCTTCACTCAGCCAGTAGTTGGGTTCCTCAGATGAGGGACCTGAAGTCCTCCTCACTGGAACTGCTGCTGAATGACATCAGAGGATGCTCCTGTCTCTTGTAGGCCACGCTCGCTGCCATAGTAGAACTCCAGTGCCCTCTTCTTCCAAAGTCGGACTTGACCGGGTCCGGGTGGTGGTCACGCTGGTGAGCGCTGAAGCCATTTGCGCAGCGGTTCCAGCAAGGTTGCATCCAGGGAAGTAGCTCCAGCTTCCCTGGCTGCTGTTGGCTTCATCTTCCACGGCAGCTGGTATTGGTGGATCACCGTGGATTGGAAGGTAAACGATGAAGTTGTCAGGACTGTGGTGGTGGTGGTGCTGGCAGTCCAGGAATCAGAGGCTCCGGCTGTGGCTGTTCCCTTAACCAGAGGACGCCATCTGGGGACTCCTGAAGGCAGCACAAGCGTCCTGGACCTGGTGGTTCATCTGGCCACACTTCAGGTTCTGTTGTAGGTAGCAGGTTCTTAGAAAGGAGGGTAACCCCAGTCGCAAAGGGGCCTTTCAGGGATGCAATGGGGGTGTATTCCACCTGATCCCCCACGTACAGGCTGTGACCAGGTTGTGGCAGGTATGGCCATTTCACTGACCTGCGGCCCACAAAATACTCCTTTCCGTCCTCGTTGTCTGCCAGGAAGCCAGACCCTCTCCCAAAGGAAAACCACAGGACCGTTCCCTTTTGACGTTCCAATGCAGGATCTCCCGGCCTAGAGTGGTCCAGTGCCTGGATGACCCAGTCCTCCATGGCATTTTTATAGTCCCAGAGGGTCTGCGCATGGGCCATCACCGATGGTGACACAATCAGATTCTGCCTTATGGAAGGTGTTGTCATGGACCTCCTCCTGGGCAGTGAAGTGGAAGCTCCAGCCGCCTCCACCGCACCAGCCACAGCAGACACACTAGCCGCCTGATGACGAAGAACCGCTTCACGATGCGCAGCTAACTCTGCAGGCGGTAAGGAGAATAAGGGCACTGTAGGTGGGTTACTCGCCTTCAGTTCAGAGCGTGACACCCTGATGTCTGGAGCGGGCGGTGGTTCAGGGAACTCGTCCCCAAAGGCCATCTGGTTCTTGCTCAGTGTTCAGCGCTGGTCTAAACTGGTTCAGAGGAGAGTGGAGTACTGAGGGAGGAGTCTTCACTCCATATACGTGCAAATAGTTAGATCCTGGTGGAATGGGCTGTTTTTTTCCAGTTCTGAGGGGGGCGTATCTTCACTTTCCCGCTCTTGCGGGGGCGTATCGTCATTTTACCGCCTCACGCAGAATGCGTACGTTTCATATGTATTGTACGTATCGTTAGCGTTCAAAAGTTTGCGAAGATTTACAAATAATACAAAGTGAATCCAAAAAAATCCGGATTCGCAGCGGAGGAGAAAATTTCCAAAATTCTATACGAATCTATGAAGCGGCAAATAGATTCGCTCATCTCTATCTACCTATGATGTCAATTACATGCCTCTCTCATCTTTTTAAGTGAGAACCTGCACAATTGGTGGCTGACTAAATACTTTTTTTTCCCCACTGTAAGAAAGTATGCAACGTTAGTCAGCCATAACTACTTCACAATAAATGCAATTTATTAATATTTTTGTGACCTCATTCAAATGAAACCAAATGTCATTATTATGATGCTTTTTTATATGTAGTGTCTATTCATCTAACCTGCCTAATGTAAATCTCTTTGAGAGTAAAGGAAATTGGAACTCTCCTACAGTAATGTTATCCAAATATCATTTCGAAATAGGAAAAATGTTAACATAAAGTCACATGTTTCATAAAAGCCTATTTGTTTATGTAAAAACATACCCTGTTGGTAAATTTATACAAGGATGTGGACTATGTCCCATATAGAAATATATTTTAGATGGAAATACTCCCTAAAATGCTCAATGATAGCAAATATTAATGTCAGCACAGTAGGCAGGAACACAAAGACAGTCAGCCCTAACTGGAACCCACACAACTTTCCTGGTCTACTTGCAGTGCAAGTCCTAACTGGCAAGTCTGCAACTTGGCGACATTATCTGCACTACTAGGTGCAAGACAGACAGACACAGAGACGAACAACACAGAAAATGTGCTCATACGGGAATGGGTTGGAACCAGGCTGACAGTACAGTACAAAATCAGGAGACAGAGGGTAGTCAGAAAAGCCAAAGTCAGAACCAAATAGGAATCACAGTACCAAATCACAAAACAGGGAGAGAGGTCCAAGGCATGCTTGTGTCACTAGGTGGCATGGCTTAGCTGGTGTCTCACCAGGGGGCATGGTTTAGACGGCATGGCGCGGCAGCATGTCTCACTCATTGCGGCCGTGCTGAAGCCCCAGAGCCCAGCCAGGTACGTTAGTGACAATTACATCTTTAGTGTCCTATTAAGCATTACAAATGTTGCAGAAACACAAGCTCTGTCCAACGTCCTACGAAGAGCATATGAACATTTTAGAAGATTCAGGTAACCTACATGGATCCCCTTTCATGAGTCAGAGCAGAGAGCCAAAAGTTCCTGGACCTGGGCCTGCATCAGTCAGGCTTTCACTCAAGAAGGGTGAGACAAACTTATTCAATCCAGTTTTCTATGGCTCTGCTCTCTGCATTGACTTGCTTTGCAACCCCTTGTCTCTGCTCCTAGTGGTGGCAGTAGTGGTTTCCTGGTTGGATACTATGGCTTTCACTTAGAGTGGAGGAGCGGTGGCTGTGCAGAAGCACAATTTATAGAGTACTTCACAGTGAAGCTCCACCTCCAGAACACTTAAAGGGGTTCTCTGGGCTTCTAGTATTGATGACCTATCCTCAGGATAGGTCATCAATATACGATCAAGGTCCGACACACCAGCATTCCCGCCGATCAGCTATATGAGGAGACGGCACGCAGTGTACGCGTGCTGTCTCCCTTCTCTCTTCCTGCTCGCTGCTGTATGTCTATGGGACAGCAGCAGCAAACAGGAAGAGAGAAGGGAGACAGCACATGTGCACTATGTGTGCCATCTTCTTGTATAGCTGATCGGTGGGAGTGCCGGGTGTTACAACAGAAAAAGCCAGGAAAACTTCTTTAAGGAGTAGAATCTGGCAGAATAACATTTCATATTCTCACTACTCTTGATAATAAATGCTCCCCAAAAGGTATGTTTGTACTCCTCTTCTAAGACCCTACCTAGTGCCATAGGCAGTTTAACATGGTAAAAAGCCTATGTGTCTGTGTACTGTATTTGTATGGAGAAAGTGTTTTACTGTATGCATACTGATTGTTAGAGCTCAAGCACATGACCGTATGTATTTTGCGGTCTGCAAAAAACGGATCTGCAAAAAATACCGATGACATCCGTGTGCATTCCGTATTTTGCGGAACGGAACAGCTGGTCCCTAATAGAACAGTACTATTCTTGTCCGTAATGCGGTCAATAATAGGACATGTTTTATTTTTTTTGCAGAATGGACATACGGAAATGGAATGCACATGGAGTAATTTCCTTTCGTCGTGGACCCATTGAAATTAATGGTTCCACATACGGTCTGCAGAAAAAAAGAAAAGAAAAAACAGAACGGACATGGAAAGAAAATACTTTCGTGTGCATGAGCCCTGATGCTGTGTCGTTTATATGTGAATAATTTGTGGACTAGTTTGACCACATTCTTTCCAATCTGGAAAAGTTCCTACTTTGTCACTTATTCACTGTCTAAAGAACTCCTCTTATTTTCTATTACTGTACATACCCCCCCAAAAAAAATCTAAACATAATAAAAATAGAAGCTAAAGTACAGATTTATGTATATTAACTTGCCTCGTCTTAACCTGGTGAATTTTTTTGAGCTTTCTGAATTGTTAATATATGAGAACTGTTTGCCATTAGGGCTGCTGCATGACTACTGTTACTGATTCAGGATTGAGCATTGTTTTCAGAGCTATTTGAGCACTTTACGATAATATTTTTAAGCACAATATAACAGTACTATATGAGTATGGGCAGGGGCGTACATAGAAATCATTGGGCCCCATAGCAAGAATCTGAATTGGGCCCTCTAATTCCACCCACTACCCACCCCTGACCCATTCCACCACCTGCCCTTGCGTGTTTTTAATTTTTTTTCCCTTATGGCGTTCACTGTACAGGTTCTTTTTTTAAATATTTTAATAGTGCAGACATTTTCGGGCGTGGCAATACCTAATATGATTATTTTTTTATTGTTTACCGTATTTTTCGCTTTATAAGACGCACCTGATGATAATACGCACCTAGGTTTTTGAGGTGGAAAATAAGAAAAAAAATATTTTGAACCAAAATGTGTGCTTTTGATGGGTTTTGGACTAATGGTGGCCTGTGGATGACACTGTTATGGGGGGGATCTGTGGCTGATGCATTGTTGTGGGGGATCTGTGGATGTTACGGTTATGGGGGAATCTGTGGATCACATACTGATATGGGGAGATCTGTGGATGGCGCATTGTTATGGGGGATCTGTGGATCACGCACTGTTATGGGGGATCTGTGGATGATACACTGCTATGGGGGGATCTGTGGATGATACACTGCTATGGGGGGGATCTGTGGATGATACACTGCTATGGGGGGATCTGTGGATGATACACTGCTATGGGGGGGATCTGTGGATGATACACTGCTATGGGGTATTTGTGGATGATACACTGCAATGGGGGATTTGTGGATGACACTTTTATGGGGGATCTTTTGATTATACACACAAAGCATGTTATGCTGGTCCCCTCATGGCCCTATGTGTGTCCCCTCATGGCCCTGTGTAAATAATGACCCCATTACACTGGGCCCTGCTCACAGCATTCTTCACATATAAAGTGTATTTATTTAATCCTCAAGCAGTGGCTCTGCTGTGCTAAACTACGGTAATCGTCTGTAGTAGTACTCACAAAGCAGCGGGGAGGCCGGCAGCGTAACGTCATTTACGTAACGTCATGAAGCGGGAGGAGCATGACCGGCCGGCCTCCCCACTGCTTTGTGAGTACTACTACAGACGATTACCGTAGTTTAACACAGCAGAGCCACTGCTTGAGGATTAAATAACTACACTTTACATGTAAAGAATGCTGTGAGCGGGGCCCGGTGTAATGAAGTACAGTGACTTGCACCGGGCCCTGCCGCGAGTGCAACATCAGTTGCCGGCCTCCAGCCCCTCCTCCCACCCCGCGTGATAGTGCTGTAACTGATACATCGCAGGCTGCGCTGTGCAGCATAGCGGCCAGCGATGTGTCAGTTTCAGCCATGTAAAAATGGCACCATTCGCTTTATAAGACGCACTGCCATTCCCCCCCACTTTTGGGGGGAAAAAAAGTGCGTCTTATAAAGCGAAAAATACGGTATATATTTTATATGTAAAATTGGTGTGATTTAAACATTTAATATATCCGTGTTTTTTATTGTATTTTTCACTTTTTTTTTTTTCACTTTTTTTAAATTTTACTATTAGCCCCCAGAGCGGGCTAGTACATGGGATCTTTTGATTTCCTCTCCTATTCACCCAAATAGAGATCTATTAAGGTGAATTGAACTTTTACAGTCTCCATGCTGAGCTATGCTTTAGCAGCATCAAGGCTGCCATGGCAACCGATCGGAGTCCCGCAATTTCAATGCTGGGGCTCTGTTCGGAAGGCAGAGGGAGCCACATCCCTCCGCTTTCACTTGCAGGTGCCGTGATCAGCACTGATTGGGGCACCTGAGGGGTTAAATGATGGGGGCGGTGCAGTGTCTCCCCAACCCTGCAGGAATTCTGCTTGCTGCTGCACTCTTCCCCCCGCTAACCATCCCCCCATGACACTGTCCCACTGTCCTCTAAATTAGCAATTCAACAGCAGAGTTTATGGGGGGCGGGGAACACACTGTCCTCCTGAGTCCTCTATATAATAATAACCCTTATAGAACAGTGCTCCCAACCCCCACCCCTGCAGGAACTCTGATTGCTGCTTCTGCCCTCTTACCCCTAATAACCATCCCTCACCAACCCCCATGAACTTTTTTAAACATAGAGTCTGTCACTCACTGCTGTCAGTGAACAACTTACTTTGTCCTTGGTGGCAGACTGGCAGTAGCACAAAACAGGCCAGGGGTAAGCCGGCAATGCTGGGGGCTGGTTGGTGGTTGGGAATTTGGTCTTTGTGGAACTGGTGGCAGAATGAGGCAGGTGGTGACACTGTCTGGTGACGTGAGCGCGGTAAGCACAAGACTGCCGCCCTGCCCATCCACCCGCCTGCACAGTTCTGCTCTGCTCTGCTGCTGTCTGCTGAGCCTGCGACTTTCACACTGGCCAATCAGCAGCAGGAGCTTTGTACCACTAAATGCTGACTGGCCAGTGCAGTGCGAGTTCCCAGCAAACAGAGGAGAGTGAGCGGCGTTGCAATATTTCACTCACTGGGTCAGGGTCGGTCAGCAGGAGACAGCTCACAGGTGGGACATCGCTCATCGGCGGTTTGCACACAAGGGGGGAGGGGCCAGAGCAGAGGGGAAGGAGGGCCTACCCAAGCTCCAGAACCCCGACGGAAGACTGTGGCAATGATAAATACATAACTACAGACAGGGGACCCATTGCAGCTGAGTGGGCTACCTATATTGGCGATACGCCACTGAATATGGGTAATGTACAGGATAATTTTTTTTAACAAAGCATGGTGTCATTTGGAATTGGTCAGAAGAAATATTGGTACAGTATAGTGGAATTATTTATCATTATCAGTACTGCAGGATTACAGCAGCATTATTTCAGCTGGAGCTTGGCTGTTTCCATGGCTGTTCTCTTGTTGTAATGATTCCTGATGCCCCAGCTATCTAACATTTGCTACCTACCTTTTGGACAGTCGTTCAAATGCTGGCATAAATCTGAACTATAATTTGAGCTGTGATTACAGTTTCTGCTTTAAATTACAGTAAATCTGATGGACTGAAGGAGGCCATGCTCCTATAGATAAGCTCCACTCATATTTCTTGTAAATCTGATGGGCAACTTTTCAAAAGTGGCAAGTCGTGAATTATGCTGCAAATATAGCATGCACCATCATTTACCACTTTTGAAGCCATTAAACTATGTATTTGGTTATCACTAGAGATGAGCGAGCATACTCATCCGAGCTTGGTACTCGTTCGAGTATTAGGGTACTCGTAAGTACTCGCAGCTCGGATGAGTATCTCGCCATACTCGAGGAAATGGCAACTTCCGCATAGTGCCTTTTTGGCGCCTATAAACACAGCCAATCACAAGCCAGGAGACTCTACGGTACACCCAGCATCACGTGGGGCCCTTACATGTCGATAGCAGGGGTTGGCTGGCCTGATCAGGTGACCCTGGAATATACTAGTAACCAGTGTCGGACTGGCCCACCAGAGGACCGGAGGATCCTCCGGTAGGCCCCAAGCCAGGAACCTATAGTCAGGGCCGGATTATCATTGGAGCATTTGGAGCTACTGCTCCTGGCCCTGGCTCCAATGATTTCAGGGGGGGCCCCGCGCCCCTGGGTCCGCCCCCCCGCTGCCGCATACCTCCCAACCGTCCCGGATCCAGCCTCTGGCAGCTGTCTCTGCATCCATAGGACGTAGAGACAGTTGCCTGTTGCAGGAAGGAGCAGATAGCCGAAATCGGCTGTCTGCTTCTTCCATCCTCCCTCCTGTCCCCCCTGCAGCTCTCCGTACCTCCCAGGCATGCCTCAGGTCTCGGCGGGGGGCGGGGCCGGCCAGCAGCATAGGCCCCGCCCCCTTCAGACATGAGAAGAAGATCTCCTGCTCTGATGATGCTGGCCCTGCTGCTATGAAAAAGGTAAGTATAATTTTTTTTTAACTTTCTGTACACTGTGTTTATTGACTTGACATCACTGTTGTTTATTATCCCTTAACTGTGATATCACTGTGTTTATTATTCTGGACTGTGACATCACTGTTTATTATCCCTGTACAGTGACATCACTGTGTTTATTATTCCTGGACTGTGACATCACTGTGTTTATTATCCTGGACTGTGACATCACTGTGTTTATTATCCCT
>ONZH01007416.1:0-39631 GCA_900303285.1 Rhinella marina
CGCTTGATAGCCAGAGCACCCTCCGGTCTGTTTCTCAGCGCATATCGGAGGAGGGGGATGAGGATGAGGAGGAAGAGGAGAATGTCGGCGAGACAGAAGAGGGTACCAATGCTCAGTCCTTAACAATTAAGCGGTATGGGCTGAAGAGGAGGACTTGGAGGCGGAGGAGGAAGAAGAAATGGAGAGTCAGGCCAGTGAGGAGAGGGAATTCTTGCATGTTAGGACTCTGGCGCACATGGCAGACTACATGTTAGGCTGCCTATCCCGTGACCCTCGCGTTAGAAGCATTTTTTCAAACACCGATTACTGGGTGTTCACTCTCCTGGACCCACGGTACAAGCAGAACTTTTCCACTCTCATCCCTGCAGAGGAAAGGAGTATGAGAGTGAATCAATATCAACAGGCCCTGATGCACAAGCTGAAACAGTCCTTCCCATCTGACGCCGCTAGCGGCAGAGGGCGTGGTTCTGTGGGCCAAATAGCGGGGGAGAGGAGGCGAGCAGGCAGCTTGTCCAGCACTGGCAGGGGAACGCTCTCCAAGGCCTTTGCCAGTTTTATGTCACCCCAGCAAGACACTGTCACCTGTCCCCAGTCTAGGCAGAGTAGGGGGGAGCTGTACAGAAAAATGGTGAGGGAGTACCTAGCTGACCATACCAACGTCCGGACCGATCACTCTGCTCCATACAACTACTGGATTTCAAAGTGTGGCCTGAACTGGCGCTGTACGCCTTGGAGGTGCTGGCCTGCCCTGCCGCTAGCATGCTGTCAGAGCGGGTATTCAGTGCAGCTGGTGGCGTCATCACCGATAAGCGAACACGCCTGTCAACTGGCAGCGCTGACAGGCTGACGCTTATTAAAATGAACAAAGCCTGGATTTCACCGGAATTCAAATCTCCTCCGGGGAAAAGCAGCTAAAGATTTACATTACTTATGTATCCGATTCCTCTTCTCTACTCCTCCTACTCCTCCTCCTTGTCATCTTTGCCTAACGCTGACCAAAAAAACGCCATTTTTTAGAGGTCCAACTGGCACTCTTTTACCACAATTTTTCAGGAGGGCCCCCTACAGGCCCTCTCTTTAAACAATTTTTCTAGGGGTCTACCTACAGGCCCTCTCTCCAAACAATTTTTCCGGAGGTCCACCTACAGGCCCTCTCTCCAAACAATTTTTCCGGAGGGCCACCTACAGGCCCTCTCTCCAAACAATTTTTCCGGAGGGCCACCTACAGGCCCTCTCTCCAAACAATTTTTCCGGAGGTCCACCTACAGGCCCTCTCTCCAAACAATTTTTCCGCAGTGTCAACTACAGACACTGTAAAACAATGTTTCAGGAGCGTCAAACAGACAGTCCAAAACAATTTTTCAGGAGGCGCAAGTACCGACATTTAAAAAAAAAAATTTTTTGCTGAGGGTCGACTTTGTGAACTAAATTTTTGGAGGCTCAACAAAAGCCATTTCACTGCATTCTCAGTCGGACAAAGTCATTGGTGCTGTAACCGCCATGCTGTGTCAGGCTAAATTTTTGGGTGCTTCACCAGCTACCACATACTAACTCAGTCACTCTGTTGTCACCCCTGCCATACAGGGCCACGAAAAATGTTTATGTGGTTCGCCTGCTCCCGCAGTGTCACTCGCTCACTCTGTTGTCACCACCATAGTGGTTTGCACTATAGCAGCCCAAGTCTGCACATTACCCTTTTTATCTCCAAGTGATCTATACTGCACGTCACGTAATAAAATAGGTTCTTTTGCTCTCAGTGATACAAATCCATTTCATAAAATCCTTTCTTTCTCTTTAACTGATCTATACTGAACGTCACTTTTAAAAATACGTCTTTTTCCTCTCTTTCTCTCTCTCCAAACTCTTTTTCCGGATAGGTGCCGTATAGGTATTAAACTGAGAATAATGCATACAACACATGCCCCACTTGACAAATTTCAGAGTTGACAACCGTACTGGTTGATGCTACATTTTTAAGTTGGGGTCCTGCGTCGTCGTTCGAACTCCATCCGGCTGTTGTCACCACCACACACGCTAGACAAGGGGGCACTCCTCTGGCTCTTCCAGCTCAACCTCCTTCCCCCCAGCCTGCCCCCCACCTACAGGCCCTCTCTCCAAACAATTTACCCGGATAGGGGACGGATTAGATATTATACTGATTTTTTTTGGTTCCTCATTTAATTGGCTCCTGAACTGTGATAGGCAGAGCATGGACACGTCCCCTTAGCTGCAGTAGAAAAGACACTCCCCTGGCCAGAGCAAGCTCTTTTTCCTTTTCCGTGTTCGAAAAATCCATGAAATATATGGTCCCAAGATAGGGGACGTATACGATTTTAAACTGAGAAGAATCGATACCACACATGCCCCACTAGTTCGAGCTCGATGTTGACAGCCGTACCAGTTGATGCCAAATTTTTAAGTGGGGGTTCCACCACTACCAGCCTAACCACCACCAGCATGCGCAGGTATACGAGTGCTAAACACTATGGAACCAAGGCCGTCCGTTCCCCTCATGCGGGTCCCACCACTGCTCCTTCCCTGTGTCACTCGCTGCCTCTGCGAGTCAACCCCCAGCCCAGGACCCCGGCATGAGCGCCTCCCGCCGGAAAACCACCCCTTCGCCTCCATGATCCTCCACACTGTCCACCAATGTGTCCCTGCGCAACGTTCAGCTGTCATTACAGCAGACGTTGGAGCGCAAGCAGAAAAAAAGTTCAGCCCACCTACATGCACAAGCCCTCAACGTCCACATACAGGGCCACGCTAAATTTTTAATGTGCTCTATTTGCTACCGTCGTGTAGCTCGGTCACTCTGACCGAGTCTGACCCTGGGGCCGCTCATGTACTGCCCACTTGGAGGATTGCGGGGCCTACCTCGTTCACGGTTTCTCAGAATTACTATGCCACTTCCTCCAACCCCTCCTCCTCCACCTTCGAATTACCATCCGTGCTTCACCTCCTGCTACCTCAGTCTAACTCGGTCACTCTGTTGTCACCGCCATGCTGCGTCAGGCTAAATTTTTGGGTGGCTCACCTGCTACCTCATCTAACTTGGTCACTTGTTGGTGTCACCGCCATGCTGTGTCAGGCTTATGCCTGCATCGTGTGGCTGGGGATAGGAGAGCAGTGCCAGCATGGGCATGGGTGATGGACCTTCATTGCACCTAGTTGGGTGCTTCCCTATATATTCCCACCATGCCAGCCATGGGTTGTACATAAACTAATAACAGGAAAAACAACCTGAGGGAGTGTCTCCCTGTCTGCCATCGTGTTCGGTCAGGCTGTCAGTAGGTACACCACCTCTGTCGTCCGCAGAAGCGGCCACTATGAGGAAGGCCACGGCAAGAACATCCCCTTTTCAATTGAGAGCAAGTGGAGAATTGTTGGAGGATGATACTTTTCTTTGGCAGTGGATTCACCTTCCCCTTTATCATTGCCAGAGAACAGTTGGTGAAAAAGTAATTGGCAATGATGAAGAAAATGTAACGGTGCAGTGGATCGTCTGTGACGCAAAACCTATATATTCTCACCATGCCAGCCATGGGTTGTACATAAACTAATAACAGAAAAAACAAAAAAAATATTTTACAGAAGGGTCAACTACAGACACTCCTAAACAATTTTTAAGGAGGGTCAACTTCGGACACTCCAAAACAAATTTTTGGGAGGCTCACCTACAGATATTTGACTGCTACCTCAATCTAACTTGGTCACTTGTTGGTGTCACTACGCTGTCACCATGCTGTGTCAGGCTTATGCCTGCGTCGTGGGGCGGGGGATAGCACAGCAGTGCCAGCATGTGCAGTGGTGTCACCTGCAGGCGGTGATGGACCTTCGTTGCACCTAGTTGGGTGCTTCCCTAACATGTGATGGGCATGTGCCTCGCCTTTCTTGGTCTGGGTGAGCACAATTGCCATGAGGGTAACCACTAGGCTGTTGCAGGAGAATTTGGGGTAATGGTAGGATTAGGAAGCCTCAGAGGCATCCATGCATGCTGCCCCTGCTGTTTCCTGTCCATTTCCGTGGTGTTTCCATCATTTTCTGAGGTTTCCAGGTTTTCACCCAGCCTTCCCTAGGCAGAGCCTTGGTCCCCTGCAAAAATGCTTGAGTCTCCCATTGACTTCAATGGGGTTCGTTACTCGAAACAAGCACCCAAGCATCGGGAAAAGTTTGACTCGAATAACTAGCACCCGAGCATTTTAGTGCTCGCTCATCTCTAATCATAACCATGTCATCTGAATATTGGTTGTTTGATCAGTCCACATGATACTGTTACAAACTTATCTTTTCGGGCTCTAGCGGCAAGATCTCCAGCTTCGACGCAAGTGTCCTGGAACAAACATGCTGCTAAGTCATCCCCACCAGTGATGTGACAGCGTCCTTAGCTTCAGGATGCAATGCTCTTTCTCCCCACATCGGTCATGTGCTGGAGGAGGCTAGTATTGGGCTGCTTGCTCAGCTGATCTGTTTCTGAGTGCTAGTGTTCTGACTAATGGAGCGCCGAGTTATAACCTATCAGGTTCTGATCCTTGGACTTGGTGTTCTATTTAAAGCCCTATACTGGTGCCAGTGATAGTCTCTGAATCATTAGCTGTGTTCCTGCTTGCGTATTTTGGATTACTAGTGTTTTGACCTCTGCTTGTCCTTTTCACCACTCTTTGTCTAACATATTGGTATTAAGTTTCCTGTCTGCTTCTGATCTCTGCTTGGCTATTTGACCACTCTCTGCCTCTCGATTTTGTATTTTGTTCACCTCCTGGTTCTGACCCATTTCAGTATGACTTTGTCTCCGTGTCTTGTTTTTGTCTCTTGGTTTTTTGTTTCACACCTTATCAGAGTAGGGAATGTCGACCAGTTGCAGACTCGCTACTTAGAGCTTGCACTGCAAGTAGGAACGGAAAGCAGGCAGGGTTCTAGTTAGGGCTCATTGTCATGTCTGTCCCTACCTAATGACATTACAGATGCAAAAACCTGTCAAAATTCTTAGGTCATCTGATCTTTCTTACAAGTACTCTACGTTTATGTTGTCATACTAAGTACTAATTTCTAATATTGCTCCCTTCAGCTTGTCCCATTTAATTGCCTGGGGCTGAATGAAACAAACTGCTTTACCAGTTCACCAGCAGCTTTAACTGCTTCACTCATATGAACAAACCCCCTTCATTGTATTAACCAGAGAAGGTCAAACATGCGATCCTAAATGGCCCAACTTTGAATAAGGATAGGATCTCTGTCTCATTTTCACCCAATATCACACTGCTTCAATAGCTGAAATATGGGGAGCTATTTGAGTGGATCCTCAGACAGCACAGCAACCCCAAATGCCAGCTATACACATCAAACACCTGTTGGCCAACTACTTATTCAGAGATTGCCATCTCCCCCAATCTCGCCAAAAAGCTGGCTAATTCTACTTTCCCTAGACTTCGGGAACTGTTGGTAGGCCCATATACGTATTAAATAACCTACTTTGACTAACTTTTCTCTAATGTATATGGCTAGTTTAACGGAACTCTGTACTATGAAGATCTCTACAAACAGTTCCTCATATCTCAGTTTTCTGAACCCTGTATATTATGGCCAACTGCAGTAAACCTGTATCCGCCAATGTTACATCTTTTACAAAGTTTCTGGCCTGAGCGATAGACAGGACATCGCTTCACCAGGACAGGATAGCTCTGGATGGGGCCAGAACTAATCATACCCCTGGAGCATGCTCAAACAACTGGATTCACCTCATCTGCACATGTGCCAGGGAGACAAATAATTTTGGCCCCATCCACAGCACTTCCCCTGTGAACAGTGATATCTCCCCAAGTGGCACATCCCTGCTGAAGCCAGTCATTTGGCCATGCAGCTGACCATGTCCATTTCTGGCTGGAAGAAGACAAGCCAGGGATTTGGAAAATGGCGTAATGGGCCCTAGAGCACTGGAAACCCAAGCTGTGGAGAGCAAGTAAATATGAATCATTCATTAGGTCATAATAACTAAATAGAAAATTTCCAGGAAACCCCCGCTGGGAGAGAAAAGCTGCTGAGCCACGCTCCTGGGGATATAACAGCATCAAGAGCAACAAGATGCAATGCTTTGTTACTCCCTGCAATGGACCTAACATGTTCTGATCCAGGGACTCTGTGCTCTATTCAAACCCCTTCCTGGCCACATAAGAGTGCCCGTGATAGTCTTTGACTCCCTAGCTGTGTTCCTTGTTCCTGTGCTTATTGAATTGCTCGTTCTTCTGACCCCATCTTGTCTTCTGACCACTTTCTGTCTCTCATTTGGTACTGCATGGCTTGTCTGGTTCTGACCTATTTATGTACGACTCTGGTATTGTGCTTGTCTGTCTTTGTTGTTTGTCCGTCTCTGCAGTTAACTAGGATAGGGGCCGTCGACCAGTTGCAGTCTAGCTATCTTGGGTTTACACTGCAAGTAGATGGGGAAAGCGGGCTGGATTCTAGCCTTAGGGTTCACTGTCCATGTCTGTCCCTATCTACAGTCGTAACAGCTGTGATTGACATATACTAGTATTACTTGGGCAAGGTGTAGTGGTATTTATTTAGGAATTATATAGTGTTATTATTTGAGCACAGGTTAAATGTGATAATTTTTAAAACCAATGGTCTGTAATTTCACCTGTACAATATTATATGGTTACAGTCAGGGGCAATCTGGAAACTTAAGGCAGCCCTTAAGAGTGGCCTCATGTTGTAGGCAGGTCCAAATTGACAGAAAGCAAGCCATAACAAATAGGTAGGATCAACAGAAGTAGGTTCAGCCAGCAATACTGTAGTGTGCAGCATAAAGTATCTTCATTAAAGAACCAAATATCACAGCGCATCACAAATTACTGCCTCAGCAGAACCAAATAACACAATGCCACTAGTCAGGTTCCTAAGTAACTTATGATCCTAATAAACTAAGGCTGAGAGCATCAGATCATTATGTACCCAGCCGGGTTTATATAAACCATTGCTCTATGGCAAAACCACTTTAAGTTTATTGGGTGATGAAGTAATGCGGGATATACCTGGCTTCTCCACTTTTTCTACTGTATAGAGTTCTTATTGTTCTAATAGATGCAGATAAGATCATACAAAATGTTGTGTGTGATCCTTATTTTATATTTAAGTTTGTTAAAGATTGGCATGGGTGCGGGGCTTTGGTCTCCTGCTGATCTGATATTGATATATTGATAGCCATCAATAGTAAAATCCTGCAAAATCCCTTTAAAGAGTAAAGGCTCATTTACACGTGGAGATGAGCAGCAGATGGTCAAGAAGGAAATGTTCTTTCCCAACAGTCTGCTGCTTATTAAGTGGAGGAGAAGAGCTGCTTTTACATGCATCAATCTCCTCCACAGTATGAGAACGACTGGTTGCTATTGCGATTGCTCATCCTCATACAGCTGAATTGTTTTTGGGCAGCAGATCGCTGTTTAGACATCACAATCTGCTACCCAGAAACGATCATTTAGGTTCCTGCCTAAATGACAGTTTCCCATGATGAACGAGCGTTTCGATCATTCATCGGGTGATCTGCTCCCCCTTTACACTGGCAGATTGTCGGGAACGAGCATTCAAAAAAACGTTTGTTCCCGACAATCTGCCCAATTATTACAATGTGTAAATCCACCTTTAGTTAAACTTCTAATACTTCTAATTACCGTATTTTTCGCTTTATAAGACGCACCTGTTGATAAGACGCACCCCAGATTTTAGAGTAGGAAAATAAGAAAAAAATATTTTTCATCACACCTCATATGAGACCCCCCATAAATTTCAGGACATCACATCAGACCCCCATATCAGCCCTCCATGTCAGAACCTCATCAGACCTCATATCAGCCCACTATGGCCCCATATGAGCCCACTGTGCCCCCATCAGACCTCAGATCAGCAGAATGTGCCCCCATCAGACCTCAGATCAGCAGAATGTGCCCCCATCAGACCTCAGATCAGCAGAATGTGCCCCCATCAGACCTCAGATCAGCAGAATGTGCCTCCCATCAGACCTCAGATCAGCAGAATGTGCCCCCATCAGACCTCAGATCAGCAGAATGTGCCCCCATCAGACCTCAGATCAGCAGAATGTGCCCCCATCAGACTTCAGATCAGCAGAATGTGCCCCCATCAGACCTCAGATCAGCAGAATGTGCCCCCATCAGACCTCAGATCAGCAGAATGTGCCCCCATAAGACTTCAGACCAGCAGAATGTGCCCCCATCAGACCTCAGATCAACAGAATGTGCCCCCATCAGACCTCCGATCAACAGAATGTGCCCTCCATCAGACCTCAGATCAACAGAATGTGCCCCCATCAGACCTCAGATCAGCAGAATGTGCCCCCATCAGACCTAAGATCAGCAGAATGTGCCCCATCAGACCTCATAGCAGCAGAATGTGCCCCCATCAGACCTCAGATCAGCAGAATGTGTCCCCATCAAACCTCATATTAACAGAATGTGCCCCCATCAGACTTCATATAAACAGAATGTGCCCCATCAGCCCTCAGATCAACAGAATGTGCCCCCATCAGACCTCAGATCAGCCCACCCAGCCACATAAGGTTAAAATAAAAACCTCTCTTACTTGTCCTGCACCGCGACTCCGCTCCGGGTCCGGCTCTCTTCTTTCTTCTCCGGGCCGGCTCTGCACAGTCCTGACCACATACAGCGTCAGGACGTAGTCCACGCACTATGACCTGATGCTGCACGCAGTCAGGTGACATTGCAGCGCCGGTCAGAGAAGGCAGAGGAGTGCCGGACCCAGAGCGGAGCCGCGGCGCAGGATAGGTAAGAGAGGTTTTTATTTTAACCTTATGTTAAGGCTTCTCTGCCTTCTCTGGCCGACGCTGCACTGTCACCTGACTGCGTGCAGCGTCAGGTCATAGCGCGTGCACTACGTCCTGACGCTGTACGCGGTCAGGACAGTGCCGAGCCGGCCCAGAGAAGAAAGAGGAGCGCCGGACCTGGAGCGGAGCCGAAGCGCAGGACAGGTAAGAGAGGTTTTTATTTTAACCTTATGTGGCTGGGTGGGCTGATTTGAGGTCTGATAGGGGGTCCCGGCACCTTATACATACAAGTGAGCGCTTCCAAAATGGAAGCGCTTATTTGTATTCGCTTTATAAGACGCACCGCAATTTCCCCCTACTTTTGGGGGGGAAAAAGTGTGTCTTATAAAGCGAAAAATACGGTAGCTCTGCTCGGGCTGTACTGTTAGCAGAGGCGTAGCTGTAGGGGGTGCAGGTAGCAGTCGCTACTGGGCCCAAGAGCCTGAGGGGGCCCAAATACCCTTGTGCCGCATAAGAAGACACACAGAGCACTAAGGTAAGGGGGGCCAAAGCTAAACTCTTGCACCAGGGCCCATGAGCCTTTAACTACACCCCTGACTGTTAGTGCATCTTCTCAATGACCGAGCGGAGCTCAAGAAAAACTGTTGGGTGGAATTTTCCCAATGTGCCAGGTGTCTACATTGAGAAAATAATAAATGTGGGGTCATGATATTATTTTTTAAACTTTAGAATTCAAGTTTTGTGTTTCTCAAAAGTGCTTGAATCATCCTATGAGCAAAAAGTTGACAAATATGTAACTTGGTAAAAAAAAAAAATATATATATATACAGTATATATATATATATATATATATATATATATATATATATCAAGGAGGAAAGAAAATCAAATACAGTTAAATAGGAGGGTCTTCAGTAAGACAAGGGGAAAATTTTCCATCTTGAATTGTGAAGCTAATGAGTACATGTACGTGTAGATGTACACTAATAAGTACATGTACGATTTATAAATGAAGATAGAAAAGTACATTTATAATAGCATTAAAATAAATCCCAATAAAGTATACAGATGTTATAAAAATAGATGATAATATTGGAGATGTATGGAATAAGGAATGAGTCTGCGATGCTACAGAAGGTGTCAGCACAGACCGTGCCCCAGGATGAGATGTCTTACGTCTAAGTATGTCACTTACATAGATTCCTTTCTTACAAGGTCATTTATTCAAGTTTATTATCGAGTGATGTAGGACTGTAATTTTAGAGGATAAACTATAGACTTGGCAGCCTGAATTCTATATGTAAATGATGGGATGGTATCTTAAGGGATGATGGATAAAATTATATAGTAGCGAACGATCTAATAACAAATTACCACTGAGAAATCAGGTCATAGGTAAATAACAGGATCATTGTTTTATGAGGTGAAATGGACATTCTTTGGAGGTTGAAATTACAATGATTTTATACACTTGGGGGGAGATTTATAAAAGTAGAACTGGCTTAGTTCCCCATGGCAAACAATCAGATTCCACCTTTCATTTTTCACAGCTTCTTTGGAAAATGAAAGTCTTGCATTTAGTCTTGCTGTCTTCCCTTACTCAGGCTGCAAATTGAACATACATCATACTCCAACACAGTCCACGCCCCACAAATACACTCTCCCACAACCTATTATTAGGGCCAATGTGATCTTTCTCCGTTAGGGCTTGTGCACATGACCATATTTATTTTGCAGATCGCAAAACACGTATCCGCAAAAAAAACTGATGACATCCGTGTGACATCTGTGTTGCATCTTTTTTTTGAGAATCCATTGTAGCAATGCCTTTCTTTTTTTTTTGTGGACCGGACATGAGTCATTTCCATTTTTTTCCAAGCCCCATTGAAGTGAGTGGTTCCGCATACGGAGCTGTAAAAAAACCAGAACAGAAACATATACTGCACCCCTCCACGTGTCACACCACAATGTAAGAATTATTTTGTATTCCTTGTATAGCCAAGTAGAGCCTAGCAAAGTGATTAAAGTCCATAATGGTGTTAAATATATATATATATACACACACACACGATGGGACAGCAATCTACCTGTGTGCGTTAAGTTGAAATTGAGTGTCTAGCCTCCATCGTCCGTTTACGTATTTTCAGTTTCCATATGGTCGCAAATTACATTTTTTGTGGGGATTCCATTTAATTAAGTAGCATATATAATGATTATTGCAGAAATACCCACGGTGGAACAGCAATTTACCTGTGTGCGTTAAGTTGAAAGTGATTGTCAAGCCTCAATCGTCCATTTATGTATATTCAGTTTCCACATGATTGCATTTTAATTTTTTTTTTTTGGGGGGGGGGGGGGTATTTAATAAACCTGCATATATATATATGATTACTGCAGTAATACCCCTGGTATGGCAGCAATCTACCAGTGTGTATTAAGAAATTTAGCATATAGCCTCAAACATCTGGTACTGTATTTTCAGTTTCCATTTGGTCGAAATTAAAAAATTTTTTGGGGGGTTCCCTATAATTAAGCTGCATATATACATGATTACTGCAGCAATAGCTATGGTGTGACAGCAATCTACCAGTGTGTATTAAGCATCATTTGGCATCATGAAATTTAGCATCAAGCCTCAAACATCCCTTTACATATATTCAGTTTTCACACAGTTGCAATTTAAATCTTTTTTTTTTTTGGGGGGGGGGGTTAATTTAATTAAGCTGCATATATGTGATTACTGCAGCAATATCCCTGGTGTGGCAGCAATCTACCAGTGTGTACTAAGGTGAAATTGAGCATACATACATACATTCAGCTTCCACACAGTTGGAATTTACATTTTTGGGGGATTGTTAAATGTAATTAAACCAGCATATATATTCCTTAGATTTGGAGGTTGTCGGTAAGCTAGTAAGATCCGAGAGGATTGTTTTTAGTCGGTCATCCTTATGTAGGTCATGATGTAATTTTTGGCAATTTTCCTCAGTACCTCTAGTTGTATTGGAGAAGTTGACTTCTGGGGATCTTGGTGGCCCTTGTGATCTGATCTTCAATTGAAGCAAGATGATAGCCCTGGTGTAAAAATGTCCTTTTCAGGTGTTGTAAATGCTGATCCCTGTCTGATGGGCTGGAACAGATTCAGTTATATCTGATCGCTTGACTATAGATGATGGACTTTTTAATATGTTTGGGGTGGAAGTTGTCCCATTCGAGGTACAGTATGTAGGCCGATGAGTAGGTTTTCGATAGAGAACACCTTGAGTTCCATATTATTCGGTTTGTATGATGACAAATTAATGACAGAGCTGACTTTACCAGTTTCCTGATCGATGTTCTGATCCATCCTGTCAGCTTTGGCTTGTACTCGATTGGTGTGTGAATACTACCCCGTTCTAAGTCGAAGTCTGTGGAGTTTCTTTTTCTTGTTGTCTATCAAATATAGTTGTAGCATTCTGACACCAGGTCTCTGAGGTAACATCAATTTAGAGACCATAAAACTTTCACACCCCTTAGGCGACTTTCACACTAGCGTTAGAGTTTTCCCGTGTTGAGATCCGTCATAGGGGATCAATACCGGAAAAAAAACGCTTCAGTTTTGTCCCCATTCATTATCAATGGGGACAAAACTGAAAAGAACGGAGAGCTCCAAAATGCATTCCTTTCAGTTTAGTTGCGTCCCTAGACCGGAGAGCAAACTGCAACATGTTGTAGTTTGCTTTCCGTCCTGGGGATCCGGAGCAAGACGAATCCGTCATGACCCACAATGCAAGTGAATGGGGACGGATACGTTTTGTCTGACACAATAGAAAATGGATCCGTCCTCCATTGACTTTCAATGGAGTTAATGACGGATCCATCCTGGCAATGGTAAAGATATTACAACCGGATCCGTTCATAACAGATGCAGACGGTTGTATTATCAGTAACGGAAGCGTTTTTGCTGAACCCTGCCGAATCCAGCAAAAACGCCAGTTTGAAAGTAGCCTCATCTGTAAGATAATTAAGGACTCATTCTCAAGATCTTTGAAATTGTGTTGTTTTTCAAATGTCCATTTAACCCCCCCCATGTCTCTGTTCTTATTGTATATATATTGCTGTTTCTTCATATATTCTTGTAGTACGCCTGATGAAGGGACTGGTGATGTCTCGAAAGCTCGCTATGTAACATCATTACTTCTATTTTTTGTTAGCCATTAAAAGGTATCAAACCTGCAATACTCTTATTTTGCGTCTCTTAATGAGAGCACTAAACTAGTTTTCTATTGGCTAACACAGTACCAGACTTTTTCCTTTTTCTTTTATCCTAAGAATAGGAGACATCTGCAGTGCCTTGAAAAACTATTCATACCCCTTTTCCACATTTTGTCATGTTACACCCACAAACCTAAATGTATTTTATTGGGATTTTATGTGATAGACAAACACAAAGTAGTATGTGTGAAGTAGAAAAAAATGATACATGGTTTTCAAAATTTTTAATAAATACAATATGAATACAATTCTGAAATGTATGGTGTGCATTTGTATTCAGCCCCCCTTAATCTACACTTTACAGCTGCATGCCAAAGGTAGGTTCACACTGAGTTTTTTTTTTGGAGGAGGATTTGAGGCAATTTTTCCTGTAGGTTTTTCAGCCAAAGCCAGAAGTGGATCAGGCAGGAATATATTTCCAATTCCTATAAAATCCACTTCTGGTTTTGGTTGAAAAAGCTGCAGGAAAATCTGCTTCAAAATCTCCTTCAAAAACTCTGGGTCAACCTGTGTCAACTCTGTGTTAACTACACACCGTGGGGCTCATTTATGTAGCGCACTATGCCTGTTTTAGCCATAAAAAAAGTTACGCCTTGTTTGTGCAATGCCTTGTTTTTGCAATACGTTTGACACTTTGGAATGTCGAGGGAGTTGGTGAGGGCCAGGATCTCAGCCCCAACAAATTTAGGGGTTTAATAGCTTCATGCATTGCCCATGTAATAACAATTCTGGAACATCTATTCTTATGTCTCTATGTTGTGTCATTCCTCTATTATTTCTACTAGAAGTTATGAATGAATTGCTAGCAGTCTGCAGTAAGGGTACAGAGGGGAGGTAACCAGTTGGGGGGGTGTCTCTGCACACCCTCCAACTAGTCACCACCCCTCTGTACCCTTAATGCAGACTGCTAGCAATTCATTCATAACTTCTAGTAGAAATAATAACGGTATGGCAGAACATAGAGCCATAAGAATAGATGTCCCCAAATTGTTTTTACATGGGGAAGCTATTACAACAAGTCTGTTAGAGAGGTAAAAGTGAAGTGAAGTGAATGGTCATTTTAAAGAAGGTACTATATTATCAGCTTCCAGAAGGGGAAGAAGACTGATACAGCCCAGAGCCCACCACCAGCAGCACAGGGTGGCAGCAGCATCAAGAGGGCACAAAAAGTTACATTAACTGGTTAAAACCAGTTACATAGTAACATATATGCATTTTTTCTAATCTGTTTTTATTTTCTGATTACAGATTTTTTTACTCTGCTTCCTGGACATGATTTTGGGTCAGCCATCTTGTCTGAGCAAAATTAACAGCAAAATTGGTTTACAACAGCCCTATGGGCCAATGGTCAGGAGGGGACCTCATTGACTTCTATTAGAGCATGCCTAGAAAACTATCCATGACAGGGATCAGCAACCTCTGGCACTACAGCTGTTCTGAAACTACAACTCCCAGAATCTTCCATTCACTTCTGTGGGAATTACAAGAACAGCAGAGTAAGTTTGCATGCTGGGAGTTGTAGTTTCGCAGCAGCTGGAGTCAAAGGTTGCTGATCCCGGCTCTATGATCTGTGCAGAGGTCATTGTACAAGGAAGGAAGAGATAAGCTCTGACAATCACCTCTGCAATGATATCACTAGGGATGAGAGAATTTACTTTGGATGATTCATCTGAAGTCGATTTGCATAAAACTTTGTTGTAATACTGTACAGCATTAGAGTTCATTGGCTCCGATGAGCTGAAGTTATTACTTCACAAAGTCTCTTGAGATTTTGTGTAATAACTTTGTGAATTTATTATTACTGTAAAAAAGATTGACACCGAACTCGGGTTCGGTTCCAAGTGGTACCTTGGAACCGAACCCGAGTTTGGTATTGCGTTTTTTTACAGTAATAATTAATTCACAAAGTTATTACATGAAATCTTGTGAGAGATAAATCCCTTTGATAAATCCTTTGTAAGGACATACCGTATTTTTCGCCCTATAAGACGCACATTTTTTCCCCCAAAAGTAAGGGGAAAATGCGGTGCGTCTTATAGGGCGAATACAAGTGAGCGTTTCCATAAGGAAGCGCTCACTTGTACGTAGAGACCCCCATCAGACCTCAGATCGCTTGCGTCAGGTCATAGTGCGCGCCGGCAGGGAAGAGAGTGGAGCGCGGGACCGGAGGGCAGCGGCAGCGCAGGACAGGTAAGTAAGGTTTTTTTTAAGTGGCTGGGTGGGCTGATCTGAGGTCTGATGGTAGCACAAGACGCTGCTCTGAGGTCTGATGAGGGCACAAGACGCTGATCTGAGGTTTGATGGGGGCACAATATGCTGATCTGAGGTCTAATGGGGGCACATTCTGCTGATCTGAGGTCTGATGGGGGCACATACTGTTGCTCTGAGGTCTGATGGGGGCACATTCTGCTGATATGAGGTCTGATGGGGGCACATACTGTTGATCTGAGGTCTGATGGGGGCACATTCTGCTGATCTGTGGTCTGATGGGGGCACATACTGTTGATCTGAGGTCTGATGGGGGCACAAGACGCTGATCTGAGGTCTGATTGGGGCACAATATGCTGATCTGAGGTCTGATGGGGGCACATTTTGCTAATCTGAGGTCTGATGGCAGCACATTCTGCTAATATAAGGTCTGATGGGGGCACATACTGTTGATCTGAGGTCTGATGGGGGCACATTCTGCTGATCTGAGGTCTGATGGGGGCACATTCTGCTGATCTGAGGTCTGATGGGGAAAATACTGTTGATTTGAGGTCTGATTGGGGCACATTCTGCTGATCTGAGGTCTGATGGGGACACAGTAGGCTGATCTGAGGTCTGATGGGCGCATAGTGAGATGGTATGGGGGCACAGTGGGCTTATATGGGGCCATAGTGGCCTGATATGAGGTCTGTTGGGGGTCTGACATGGAGGGATGATATGGGGGTCTGATGTGATGTCCTGAAATTTATGGGCAGTCTGATAAGAGGATCTGATGAAAAATATTTTTTTCTTATTTTCCTACTCTAAAAACTAGGTGCGTCTTATGGGCCGGTGCGTCTTATATGGTGAAAAATACAGTATCTTGAATATGAAATTCAGTTTTGTACTTCAGATTCTAAAAAAGGATACAGGAGAGCTGGAAAGGGTTCCAAGGCAAGTGACCAGATTATTAAATGTTATGAATACAGGCTTTAAAAATTAGGCATATTTAACTTTGAAAAAAGATGCCCCAGGCTGTGTTCACATATGAGCTGTGAGCTCCGATAGTCTGTTCCAGCATAGCTGTATTCTGTCGTGCAAAGCTGGATCACTTTGACTATAATGGGATCCAAACAGGGAATTAGCCATTTTCTGGCACAAATGCCAGCTTTTGGACAGTCAAAAAAATACTCCATGCAGTATTTTTTTGAATACCTGAAAGCCTGTATGTATGCCAGAAAGCAGGTGGATCCCTATCTGGATCCCATTATTGTCAATAGGATCCAGAGGTGCAGATCAGTATCAGGCTATGCTCAATACAGTGAACTCCTGGTAGTCTGTTCCTTTACCGGAAAAGACTACTGAACCCAGGATGAACCCAGCCTTACTAGTTCCTTCCAGACTAGTTCCTTTCAAGGACATTACAAAGTACATAGAAACCCTCATCACGCATGGGAGAAAGTCAATGTGTGCATCAATACAAGAAAGGATTTTTTAGAGTTAGAGCAGTTACACTTTGACAGGTGGAATGCTCCAAGAGGTAGTAATGGCAGGTACCATGTCAGCATTTAAAAATGGTTAGATGCTTGTCTACTACCAAACTGACTTTGTGGCTAACAATTAGAGGGCTTTTTCTGGCCTGTCCTCAGGATGTTGTCATCCTATAACCCAGCTCAGCCACTACACTATCATCAGAGCTGTGCCTCCTGTTCCATTCATACTGCTTGTTGCAGCGCCAGGGGAACAGCTGATCGGTGGAGTGTATGGAGTCAGACCCTCACCAATCAGATATCAGTGACTTATCCTCAGGACAGGAGCCTGGAAAACTCCTTTAATGCTGAATAATTGTGATTATATTGAACGTAATGACACCTAAAAGGTCCCGTTCCATATTGGCTTAGCCAGTCATAAAACAAAGTCTAGACTCATGTTCTTTAGATCACTCATTGAACTTACTGGCAGGTATCCAAACAAATCCATGGCTTCCTTGCAGTATTCCTCAATCTCCTTTACTTTTTTGAAGTCCATGGTCTTTCTCCATTGTTGCGTGACTTTTAAAGACTGTTTAGAAAATGGCATGAATGAACTCATATCCTTTTTTTCAGAATGGGTGACATTATATATCCATCTCTCCAGATCTGGTGTCATTTCAAGGCCAGAAAATTCATATAATTTTTTGGCACTCACAATTGGCTCTCTTGACAAATCTTCATGCCGAATTAGCATATAGCGACTCTCCACATGATGTCCAGCTGCTTTGACCGTTCTATGTATATTTGCTTGTGCTTTGCAGATGGTGGCCATGACTGGACCCTCTGTGGCCTTGTCATGCTCCTTAAGCAGAATTTGATCATCAGTAGTGAGTCTAAAGTTTTTCCTTGATGACTCTATTGCTCTGGGGTCTCTCACAAGATGAATGATTCGCAGATCAAGTTCAGGGTCTCGAAAAAGTGGAAGGACAACAGTGAAGTCTAGAATTCGAACTGTCTTCATGACCCTGTGACTATATGTTTCACATGCCTCTGCCATTTTATCAAAGGTAGACTTCCTACAGAGTTGGTAACATATTGATCGATTATAGCCTCCAGGAGGCATTGGATACAAACAAGATGGTGGTGAACACAAAGCACGACTCTCTGCAAAGAAGACCATGCTGGAGATGTACCGGCTATCTCCAGAAACATACTGTTGGAGAGGGGTAACGTCACAAGTAAAAAGTGAGTGAATGAGGTCTCTGACTGCATAGTGAAGTAGTTTGGCCCCTTGTGTTTTAAATCTCATCCAGACTGAATGTCCGGGTTCAAAGAGATAAAAGACATTGGGGTGGTGATTGAAGATCTGCCCAACGAAGGAAGAGCCAGAACGCCAGGAAGATACGATGAGAACATGGACTGGTTTCTTCTTTGTTTCATAGGACTTGGAGCTGGAAACCAGACTGACTTGGTATAACTCATACGAAAGGAAAATGATAACCAAAAGAAGACAGAAAAAGAAGATCGAACGGATGGGCATGTTGACACGAAACCTATCAATAGAGAAACTAGGAGTCAGTAGAGTATGAGGGACATGACAGAGAAAGGTTACCACACTTTATACAGCATAAAAGACAAAATGTAATCATACAAGAAACAAACTATAGTAGAAATGTATCTAAGGTTCTGCTCACATCGACAGTTATCTGTACTGCCCTGGTCCCATCAAAACTAACAGCCTAGAGATCAAACACAGTGATACCTAGACAGAAACCTGATGGACAATTGGACACCATTTTAAATCAATCGTATCTGTCAAGGTGCATAGGAATTTGAAAATGTATTCGCCCTCCCAGTCATGGCTCCATTAGGTTTACATCACTGTGTCGTGTTCCTTCTGAGATCTGTTATTTTAGATGGGAGAAAAAGTCCTGTGAGGGGGAATTTTTCTCCTGTCCGGATCTCTGATGGAACTCACAAAAATGGATGCAAAATGAGAATAACAGATGCCCAAAATAAAGGATCTCTTTTTTGTATTTTTCTGTTCTCCTGATGGATCAGAAGAATGAAAAACTAAATGGTGGTGTGAACTGCCCTGAGGTCAATACCGGTATGTTTTGTATTCTACAGTATGGCTCCATTAAAAATGAAAGCTGGGATGGTACAGTGAACAAAGCCTAAGTAAATTTATAGAATATATATATATATATATATATATATATATATATATATATATATAATATAATCATAATGAGTTCTTCTAAGTCAGGCTCATGGACAATATCTTCTTACCTGGTACTCCAGTCTGAGCTGACTGACAAGCCCAAGTGAACGTTCTTAAAGAGTCTTTCAGTCTCCTGAAACCACTAGTTTATTTCTTTGGCAATGGCAAGAAAGAATTTTTTCTCTGTTTAGATTCGAAGCCCATAAATATGTCAGATAAGCTGGAACATTTTCTCCGAACAATTGAAAAGATGAAAACGAAACAAACAGATCACCGCAGGCAAGGAAATAATTTACGAGCAACCGCTTATTCTGCCTCATAGAGCAGAACGTGACATTCTGAAGAAAGACTGTGTCGTAGCTTAGACAAGATGAGGACTGAAGCTTGGAGGAAGTTGGTTACATATTTTCCTTCTCGAAAAAATTACAGCAATAATTAAATATAAGACATGTTTCAGCTACTCTGCATGAACTCCAGGTTTTTAGGCGTGGTTAAAGATTCTTTTATCTTATGTTACAGCTGTATAATTAGCTGTATAATCACACATATCTATTATCATAACCATGTCATCTGAATATTAGTTGTTTTGATCATTCCACATTATAGTGTCACAAACTTACCTTTCCAGGCTCCAGTGGTAAGATCTCCAGCCTTTGCTGGGAGAAACATGCTGCTAAGCCATCCCCACCAGTGATATGACAGCATCCTTAGAAACAGGATGCAATGCTCTTTCTCCCCACATCGGGCACGTGATGGAGGAGGCTAGCAGTGGGCTGCTTGCTCAGCTGATCTATTACTGTGTGCTAGTGTTCTTACTAATGGAGCGCCGACTTATGACCTACCGTATCAGGTTCTGATCCTTGGACTTGGTGTTCTATTTAAACACTTTCTTTATACCAGTGTCAGTGATAGACTCTGACTCATTAGCTGGGTTCCTGGTTCCTGGTTGCATATTTTGGATTACTAGTCTTGTCTCTCAATTTTGTATGTTGTTGTCCTCCTGGTTCTGACCCATTTCAGTACAACTCTGTCTTGTGTCTTATTTTTGTCACACCTTATTAGAGTAGGGAATGTTGACCAGTTGCAGACTTGCTACTTAGAGCTTGCACTGCAAGTAGGCATGGAAAGCGGGCAGGGTTCTAGTTAAGGCTCATTGTCCATGTCTGTCCCTACCTAATGACATTACAGATGCAAAAAAACTGTCAAAATTCTTAGGTTATCTCATCTTCCTTACAAGTACTCTATGTTTATGTTGTCATACTAAGTACTAATGCTTGTCCCTTTTAATTGCCTGGGACTGAATGAAACAAACTGCTTTACCAGGCATAGCCACTCATGAACAAGCCTCCTTCATTGTAGTAACCAGAGAACCTCAAAGATGTGATCCTCAATGGCCAAACTTTGAATAAGTATAGGATCCCTCTCTCATCATCATTTTCACCCAATATCACACTGCCTTAATAGCTGAGATATGGGGAGCTATTTCAGTGGATCCCCAGAAGGCACAGCAACCCCAAAAGCCAGCTATACGCATGAAATACTTGTTGTCCAACCACTTATTTAGAGATACCTATCTCCCCCAATCTCGGCAAAAAGCTGCCCAATTCTACTTTCCCTTGATGTCGGGAACTGTTGGTAGGTCCCCATACATATTAAATAACTTCTAATCCTACTTTAACCAACTTTGCTCTAATGTGTACGGCTATTTTGAGGTAACTGCACTATGAAGTTCTCTACAAACAGTTCCTCATATCTTAGTTTTCTGGACCCTGTATATTATGGCTAACTGCAGTAATCCTGATGGCACATCACTGATGAAGCCAGTCATTTGACCATGCAGGTGATCATGTCCATTTCTAGCTGGAAGAAGACAAGCCAGGGACTGGAAAATGGTGTAATGGGACCCAGAGCATTGGACACCCAAGCTATGGAGAGCAGATAAGCACAAATCATTCATTAGGTCATAATAACTACATTGTAAATTTCCATCTCTGCAGGTAAATAGCATAGGGACCGTCGACCAGTTGTGGTCTAACTATATATATCTTCCACTGCCAGTCAGTAGGGAAATCAATTCACATAAGATATTGCATCTACTGAATTCATATTGTACATACAAGTGCATCTCAATAAATTAGAATATCATCAAAAAGTTTTTTTTCAGTAATTCAGTTCAAAAAGGGAAACACATATATTATATAGAATCATTACAAACAGAGTGAACTTTTTGTTTATTTCTGTTAATGTTGATGATTATGGCTTGCAGCTAAGGAAAACCCAGAAGTCATTATCTCAGAAAATTAGAATAATTAACCCAAAACACCTGCAAAGGCTCCCTAAGCCTTTAAAAAGGTGCCTTAGTCTGGTTCAGTAGGTGAGACAACCATGGGGAAGACTTGACAAATGTCTAGAAGGCTGTCATTGACACACTCCACAAGGAGTGCTGTATCAAAGCATATTAATGGAAAGCTGAGTGGAAGGAAAAAGGGTGGTAAAAAAAAGGTGCACAAGCAACAGGGTAAACCGCAGCCTTGATAGGCTTGTTAAGAAAAGGCCTTTCCTAAATTTGTTGGAGATTCACAAGGAGTGGACTGCTGCTGGAGTTAGTTCTTCAAGAGCCACCACACACAGACATATCCAGGACATGGGCTACAAGTGTCGCATTCCATGTGTCAAGCCACTCTTGACCAATAGACAATGCCAGAAGCGTCTTACCTTGGCCAAGTAGAAAAAGAACTGGACTGTTCTCAGTGGTCAAAGGTGTTGTTCTCAGATGAAAGTAAATTTTGCATTTCATTTGGAAATCAAGGTCCCAGAGTCTGGAGGAAGAGTGGAGAGGAGCACAATCCAAGCTGCTTGAGGTCCAGTGTGAAGTCTCCACAATCAGTGATGGTTTGGGGATCCATGTCATCTGCTCGTGTAGGTCCACTGTGTTTTATCAAGACCAAAGTCAGTGCAGCCGTCTACCAGGAAATGTTAGAGCACTTCATGCTTCCCTCTGTCGACAAGCTTTTTGGAGATGGAAGTTTTATTTTCCAGCAGGACTTGGTTCCTGTCCACACTGCCAAAAGTACCAATACCTGCTGTAATAACATCATTATCACTGTGCTTGATTGGCCAGCAAACGCGTCTGAGCTTAACCCAATAGAGAATCTATGGAGTATCGTCAAGAGGAAGATGAGAGACTCCAGAACCAACAATGCAGACGAGCTGAAGGCTGCTATCAACGGATCACCTCCATGCCACACTGCATTGAGGCAGTCATTCATGTAAAAGGAGCCCCAACCAAGTATTGAGTGCATTTACATACTTTTCATTTGGCCAACATTTCTGTTACAGTTGGTCTAATATAATATTCTATTTTTCTGAGATAATGACTTTTGGGTTTTCCTTGGCTGTAAGCCATAATCATTAACAGAAATAAACACTTGAAAAAGTTCACTCTGTTTGTAATGACTCTATATAATATATGGGTTTCACTTTTTGAATTGAATTACTGAAAAAAACAACTTTTTGATGATATTCTAATTTATTGAGATGCACTTGTAAATTACTCAAAGCCCTTTATATAAACCGGAAATTTAGAGAAAAGTTTTTGAATGAGCACTCCTATCTTTTCACATATGTGTGTCACCAACAGTTTTATTTACATAATTACAAACAATAATTCATACAATAAAAAACTTAAAATCTCCTAAAAATTGATACCTCCAACTATATTTTTTATTATAAAATGCTGTGTGGGATGCCAGCTCCCATCAACACTCCTTCATATACTTGTCGATCATCCTAACATATTTCAGGATATATACTTTTATCTCAGTATTGTACAATGTCCTTAGATCTATCACAATCCAGGATTTTCTTAAATTATATAAACCATTGTTCTATGACAATTCCTCAAGCGGTTTATTAATCCACATTCCATAATGCCATTTAATTAGGCTTATTGCGCAAATTATTGCGTACATTGAGATTAGGATAACTGATCACTCATAAAGGGGGCTTGAGTATGCTACAATCTGGAAGCCACTCATCCAGTTTTCGAATTCAATGACCATGGAGCAAAATTATTCAACAATGGAAGTTTAATTGGATGTTTAAGGAAAACCAGATTTTTCCACACACATGGAGTAAGATTAGGACAGGTATTACGGCAGGTTTTCATCTCTCTCCACATTCTCTTTGTGTTTGAAGGGTTTACTGAAAATAAGAAGGTCGCGTATTGTCCTGCTGCTAGGATATCTACTGATCATCTGTAATCAGTGGAGGAACTTGGCAGCAAGCATGCAATTTTCCTGCACTGCCACAAGAGAACGTAAGCACTGCATGTTATCCATTGAAATCCATGTTCTTTGTATCTAATATCCTGAATGGGCCACTCAGAATGTCCTGAATTAATTTAATATGGGTTTTCCAAACCTGATAACCACTTTAAAGGGATTCTGTCAGCAGCATTTCACCTATTGAGTTATTAATACCCTCGGATTCGGCCAGTTATAAGCAGTTCTAAATTGTAATTGTTATAGGTCCCAGAGGCAGTTTTTGTGTTAAAAAACCTATTTTTAGTAGCTGTCACTCACTGTGAATAAGGAGCCCAAGGGGAGTTCCCAACCGTTGCAGGAGCCCAGGCTCGGCGATTCCTTGGAGCCCAGGCACGCCCACCTACTTAATATTCACTTCACTGACTCGCTCAGTGAAGCTTCGGCTCGGACGAAATCTTGCGCATGCGCAGTACATCAAGAGGCCAGCGCCCGTGCAGTCTGCGGGCACTGGCCTCTCCTGATGTACTGCGCATGCGCCGGCACTCCGCTCCACCCGCTCCGAAGCGTCACTGAGCGAGTCAGTGAAGTGAATATTAAGTAGGTGGGAGTGCCTGGGCTCCAAGGAATCGCCGAGCCCGGGCTCCTGCAACGGTTGGGAACTCCCCTTGGGCTCCTTATTCATAGTGAGTGACAGCTACTAAAAATAGGTTTTTTAGCACAAAAACTGCCTCTGGGACCTATAACAATTACAATTTAGAACTGCTTATAACTGGCCGAATCCGAGGGTATTAATAACTCAATAGGTGAAATGCTGCTGACAGAATCCCTTTAAGTTTATTGGGTGATGAAGTGATGCGGGGTCTACCTGGCTTCTCCTCTTCTTCTACTGTACAGAGTTCTTATTCTTCTAATAGATGCAGATAAGATCATACAAAATGTTGTGTGTGATCCTTATTTTATATTTAAGTTTGTTATAGATTGTCATGGGTGCGGGGCTTTGGTCTCCTGCTGATCTGATATTGATATATTGATAGCCATCAATAGTAAAATCATGCAGTATCCCTTTAAAAAGTAAAGGCTCATTTACATGTGGAGATGAGCAGCAGATGGTCAAGAAGGAAGCGTTCTTTCCGAACAGACTGCTGCTTATTAAGTGGAGGAAAAGAGCTGCAGTTACATGCAACAATCACCTCCACAGTATGAGAACGATTGCTATTGCGATTTCTCATCCTCATACAGCTCAATTGTTTCTGGGCAGCAGATCTCTGTTTAGACATCACAACTGCTAAAGGGGTTATTCAATACTAAAAAGTACCCTCCATAAGCCCAGGCCTCTCACAGGGAATATACTTACCCCACACCACCGCTGCTGCTTCTCTCAGGATGCGTTTAAAAACATCTGGTGTCGGGGGGGAGCAGCCAATGGCAGGTGGGGATGAGCCTCCCTAACATTGCCCCCCAATTCCCTCCTGCCATTGGCTAACTCCCCCCCCAACAGCAGATGTTTTCATATGGGGAGAAGCAGCAGTGGCAGTTCGGGGTAAGTATATTCCCTGTGAGAGGCCCGGGCATATGGAGTGCAATTTTTAGTATTGGATAACCCCTTGAAGTGGTTAAAGTACTGGGTGGCATTTTCCCAATGTGCCAGGTGTCTACTTTCAGAAAATAATGGTTGTGGGGTCAAAAAATGATTTTTGAAACTTTACAATTGTGTTTCTCAAAAGTGCGAGAATCTTCCTAGAAGCAAAAAGTTGACAAATATGTAACTTGGTAAAATAGATATATATATATATATATATATATATATATATAAAAAAAAGGAAAAAACATCGGCAGCACAAAAAATCACAGTATCGAGGTGCACGCCCCAGGCCCGACAAAGACCATCCATAAACAGCATCAAAAAATTGGGCAGCACTCCCAAATAAAACAAAGAAATCCTTTATTTACCCATATAGTGGGACCGCGACGTTTCGGCTCAGCACTAGAGCCTTTCTCAAGCACAAATAGTGGGGTGTACAAAGTATATATACAAAACACACAAGTGTACATAATAATCAATTCATAAAACCAATTAATAAAAAACAGTGTAAAATACATGTAATAATACATATCAAATGTGACTGCATCACAAAACGTGAATGTACATTATACATAAAAGACATAATCAATAGTGAAAATCAATCAAAAATATATAGCAAAACATAAAATAAATAAATTCATAAATTGCCAATAATGGCAGTGCATGTGCAAAGTATTAAAAAGCTAATTAGGAGCTACATACTGCATCAAGGGAATAGGAGAAGTTGCCCACATGTACGCCGAGTTCAGCGTTCCTAAAGAGCCACAGCGCATGTCCATGAAATGTTATTCTAACTACACACACTGCTGAATACTACGGCTGGAGCTTACCCCTAACACGCATGTCAAACATGCGCAATAGCCTAGAATCATCCAGCGCTCCATTCCAAGTACGGGCAGCCCGCAGCCAACTCTCAGCGCATGCGCACTACTCACACATCGCTCCCCACCGCCATCTTTACTATGGGGGAACCATAGAGAACATATAAGGCCATAATACAATGATTATTATTGGATGTAACAGGGGTTCTCCTGTGTCAAATGGGTGACATAAGGACTCATGAGATGGGAGCAGTATTGGTCGGTAACCCCCATATTACTGTGGACACCAACCCCGCTCAGAGGATAGCCGTAACATGTCCGTCCATATCAAAATAGACGGGCACAACCAACAGCGTCCTCCTGACCACCACAATCGAGCCCGGTCCCCAATAGGCCATTATATAGTCACACAATACAGCACATAAACAAGATTTAAATATACAATAGGGCATGTGAAATGTGGCTCTGAAGAGTATTTTCCGGACACTCCAATGCCTTGAAAACAGATGCAGGTCCCTAAAAAGTAAAAAAACAAAAAAGAAGAAAAAAGAAGAAAATTAAAATCAAATACAGTATTGACATAAATACCACTTAGCCAGAAGGTCAAACATAACACCAGAGGCTATCAAAGTAACACATTCATTTTGAAGTCTACGTTGAGACCATTAGGTTTCAATGTGTTGAGGCGATAAATCCACTCAAGCTCCTTACGTAGTAATGTTTTTGTCCTGTCACCACCACGTCTATGGAGAGGGACATAATCAATAATGCGAAAACGCAATTGTTGTTCAGTATGTTTCAATTCCACAAAATGTTTAGACACTGGTAAATCCAGTCTTTTCTTTCTAATTGTGTACCTATGATAATTCAGTCTCGTCTTCACATCTAATGTAGTCTCACCTACATACATCAATTGACAAGGGCATATCAACAGATAAATGACAAAATCAGAATTGCACGTCAAAAAGTGCTTTATCTCAAAGATTTTATTAGTAGCCGGGTGGGTGAACTGTCCGCCTTTTAACATCAACCGACAGTTCACGCACCCCAAACAAGGGAAGCACCCCAATTTCTTTGGGGCCAACAAGGTTTGTCCAGAGGTTACTTTAGGTATCACATCTGAATGTACCAAATGGTCCTTTAAATTCCGGGATCGGCGATACGAAAAAATGGGAGGGACCCTAAACTCCTCCACTTGAGGGCAGCATCTCTTCAAAGTCATCCAATGCTGGCGTATTATACTCCCTATTTGATTACTCTGTTCACTAAAAGTGGATATGAAATGCACACGTTTAGGCGCAGAGGGTCTGCATGAGGGTACCAAAGTAGAGGCTCTATTCATGCTTAAAACACGTTGTTTTTGTTGGTTTAGATCAGACGTAGGGTAACCCCTGGATCTAAATCTTTCAGTCATAGTGTCCAATACTCCCCCAATTCTATCCTCATTCGACACTATCCGTCTGGCTCTCAAGAACTGGCTGTATGGTAGATACTTAACCATACTCCTAGGATGGCAACTACGGTAACATAGTAATGAGTTTCTATCTGTGGGTTTTACAAATAAATCCGTTTCTAGCCTACCATTCCTCTTTAACACCGAAGTATCCAAGAACTGTATGCAATCAGGAGAGTGCACTACTGTAAACTTCACATCGGGATCCACCTGATTTAGAAAGTCATGAAATAACATAAGTTCTTCAATAGTCCCATTCCATAGGAGGAAGATGTCATCTATGTACCTCCACCACCTCAACACACGGGAGAAGTGGTGGGAGCCATAGATGACATCCTCCTCCAAATGTCTCATGTACATATTAGCAAAAGTAGGTGCTACATTGCTGCCCATCGCCACACCTCTATCTTGAAAATAAAACTGACTCTGAAACAAAAAATAGTTATACCGAAGCACCAAATGAAGAAGAGATAATATAAACTGTTGGCAAGGAACAGACCAATCAGAAGTGTGCATGAAATTCTGTACAGCCTGCACACCTCGGTCATGATCGATCGAGGTGTACAGGCTGACCACATCAAAGGATACCAACAACACCTCAGAGAGATCCTCTGTTTGCAACTCCTGCAGCTTAATCAAAAAGTCTGAGGTATCGCGAACATAAGATTTAGAACCAGAGGCATAGTGGCGTAGCAACTTATCCAAAAAAATAGAAATATTAGATAAAATAGAATTAGATCCCGATACAATTGGACGACCCGGAGGGTTATTAAGGGTCTTATGTACCTTCGGTAGTATATATAAAACCGGAGTTACCGGATGTTCAATAATTAGAAATGTAGCTATATCATCATCGATAATGCCACCCACTAATGCCTCCGTAACAACATGTTTAATACGATGTGCAATGTCAAACTTAGGATCCCCTGATATCGGGCGATATACTGAAGTGTCCGACAGCTGTCTATCAATCTCAGCGAGATAAAGGGAGGTGTCCATAACCACGATGGCACCACCCTTATCCGCAGGCTTGACAGTCAGACTCTCGTCCAATCTCAGTGACGTAATCGCCTCATATTCCTCACTGGTTAAGTTCGCATGTTCAAAGTGACCCAAGTCAATAGATTGTTTCAAACCACTAATATCTCTCCGCACAGCAGAGCAGAAAGCCTCAACAGCTGGAACATTAATGCTTGGCGCAAACTGGCTTTTAGTCGCCAAACCCAAATGTTTCAATGAAAGTTCACTATTTTTGGAAGAATCAGTCCAACTATGTTCCTGAAACCATAACTTCAGTTTAATGGATCTGAAGAAGGAAAACAAGTCCCGCTCCAGATCAAACCAATTCACATGTACACTGGGACAAAACGAAAGTCCTCTAGATAACACGCTCACCTGCGCCGCTGTAAGATCCTTAGATGATATATTGATCACTATTGTTTCTTCCTTGTTACCGGTGTTCTGGCCCCCTGTGGGCGTGTCTTGTTGATACGTGCTCTTGTGGCTACGACGGTGTTTTCTGCCGCCTCTCCTGGTATGTTTGGGTCGAGATTCATCGGCCCTGGATCTAAAAAAGAATCAGTAGGTGTATTTGCAAACTGCTGACGTTTGTACTTCCTCTTGTTGTTACCATCACGTCGTCCCATATATTGTCCATCATCCAGCCGCCAGTCGTAAACCGCGCCTTTTTTGTAATCATCCGTATCACGATTCCATTTTGCACGTTTCACCTCCTCGGATTCTACCTTGAAACTGTGCAATCGCAATGTAAAATCATTTTTATATTTATCAAATTCATCTTGCGACATATGTTGATGTAAGGAGTCCTCCAAAACGGACATCTGTGTATTAAGATCTGCAAGCTCAGTTTGTAAAAACTCCAAATTAAGCAAAATAAAGTCTCTAGAATACTGATTAGAAAGCTGTTCAAAGCGTTTGCAAAAATTCACATTCTCAGAAAAAAGGTTAGGTTTTACGTTGGAACGCATACCACGAGGAATGCGCTGCATCCTGAAATATTCACCCAATGTGATCATATGTAAGTTTAAAGCAGTGGAGCGTCTATTCAAGAATTCATATTTCCTCTTTAACTCCTTAACGGAGGGTATATTCAAAAATGCTGCATCACCTGATATACCTTGAAGTATTCTGTCCGTATCCTCCTGGGTAAAAAAAGTCCCACTTGTTACAAGGGTAATCTCCTCATGCGACATATTAAAAATATATGAAAACCAAAAACAAAAAAATTGTGCAAAGCCAGATACTAGTCAGTATAGAAAAAAGGAAAAAACGTCGGCAGCAAAAAAAATCACAGTATCGAGGTGCACGCCCCAGGCCCGACAAAGACCATCCATAAACAGCATCAAAAAATTGGGCAGCACTCCCAAAAAAAACAAAGAAATCCTTTATTTACCCATATAGTGGGACCGCGACGTTTCGGCTCAGCACTAGAGCCTTTCTCAAGCACAAATTACTTTGATAGCCTCTGGTGTTATGTTTGACCTTCTGGCTAAGTGGTATTTATTTCAATACTGTATTTGATTTTAATTTTCTTCTTTTTTCTTCTTTTTTGTTTTTTTACTTTTAGGGACCTGCATCTGTTTTCAAGGCATTGGAGTGTCCGGAAAATACTCTTCAGAGCCACATTTCACATGCCCTATCGTATATTTAAATCTTGTTTATGTGCTGTATTGTGTGACTATATAATGGCCTATTGGGGACCGGGCTCTATTGTGGTGGTCAGGAGGACGCTGTTGGTTGTGCCCGTCTATTTTGATATGGACGGACATGTTACGGCTATCCTCTGAGCGGGGTTGGTGTCCACAGTAATATGGGGGTTACCGACCAATACTGCTCCCATCTCATGAGTCCTTATGTCACCCATTTGACACAGGAGAACCCCTGTTACATCCAATAATAACCATTGTATTATGGCCTTATATGTTCTCTATGGTTCTCCCATAGTAAAGATGGCGGTGGGGAGCGATGTGTGAGTAGTGCGCATGCGCTGAGAGTTGGCTGCGGGCTGCCCGTACTTGGAATGGAGCGCTGGATGATTCTAGGCTATTGCGCATGTTTGACATGCGTGTTAGGGGTAAGCTCCTGCCGTAGTATTCAGCAGTGTGTGTAGTTAGAATAACATTTCATGGACATGCGCTGTGGCTCTTTAGGAACGCTGAACTCGGCGTACATGTGGGCAACTTCTCCTATTCCCTTGATGCAGTATGTAGCTCCTAATTAGCTTTTTAATACTTTGCACATGCACTGCCATTATTGGCAATTTATGAATTTATTTATCTTATGTTTTGCTATATATTTTTGATTGATTTTCACTATTGATTATGTCTTTTATGTATAATGTACATTCACGTTTTGTGATGCAGTCACATTTGATATGTATTATTACATGTATTTTACACTGTTTTTTATTGAGTGGTTTTATGAATTGATTATTATGTACACTTGTGTGTTTTGTATATATACTTTGTACACCCCACTATTTGTGCTTGAGAAAGGCTCTAGTGCTGAGCCGAAACGTCGCGGTCCCACTATATGGGTAAATAAAGGATTTCTTTGTTTTATTTGGGAGTGCTGCCCAATTTTTTGATGCTGTTTATGGATGGTCTTTGTCGGGCCTGGGGCGTGCACCTCGATACTGTGATTTTTTGTGCTGCCGACGTTTTTTCCTTTTTTTTTTTATATATATATATATATATATCTTGACAACAGCCATAGGCCCAGATTCAACAGGTTTTACACCAGAGTAGTTGCGTCAATTTGTAAAGTGAGTGCCAGTGAGGTGTCCATTTCATGAAAATTGGACACGTATTTTTGGATAATGGAACTGGCATAAAGCCTTCTTGAATCTGTGCCTTTTTAAATGTCCTTTCTTCACCTCATGGATTCTGTGGGTGAGGTTGTCTGTCTATTTCACCGTATCCGTATCCTACTAGACTATCTGTAATGTTAGAGGGGTTTTTTTAACGTTGACTGTCCTGTGTTGAGCTACAAAAGATAAAGCATAAATTTAGATTCTATTTTGAAGACAGAAGTTCCACCAATTACACTTTTGAATTTAGCGGACGCCGAGGTGCCTAAGTGAAGGCGTCTATGACTGACGAGCGGTGGTGCATTAAAGGGTTAATAAACTCAGCCTGCAGCAAGGGGAAAAAATGGTTCTGCCCGCGGGGGTGTTTCTCTTGTGGACACTGTTTCTAATTACCAGCGAGAGGGTGTTTCTTTTAACCAACACCCCTGCGTCCTGGTTGGCTGAGGTGGTGGTAGCGGCTAAGGGGTTAAAAGGATGGCCCTGATAGGGGACGGCCTCTTTCTCCAGCATCTTCACTGAAAGCTTCCCACCCTCCCTTCCCCATTATTTCATTGTTTTCTTTACATTTTCTGATTCATTTCTGGTTTGTTTCAGTGTTTTACATTACAAGTCACATCAGAGGTCGGTTGACGATTTCAGACGGAGAAGAAGGCAGACTTGCCCACAGAACGCTGTGGGGCATAGCGCTTCAATACTCCGGGTTATGGTGTTTATGGTCAACAAGTTGAAGTTTTGGAATAAGATAAGAAAATAAAGCTGTGACCGACCCTTACCCAACTTAAGGTGTTATGTGTTTTATTGGCCGGCTGCGAGGGTGGTTTGGTGGGGGGTTTAGAGAGTTCAGTCTCGGCAGTTGCAGTGCCCGGGGTGCCGTGGTTGCTACGGGGGCGACCCTTTCCCACTCCAGGGCCCTCTAAAGTGATTTTCCTTTATGTCCCAGGGGTAGGAGTGCCAAGGGGTATTTAGGCCACTTAAGTCTTTGGTGGGATTGTCACGGTGTTCCTACCTCGTGAGATGAACAGGCCCCAGGCGGTGGCTCCGGCTGCAGAAAATTACTAGTAGTAATAATTGAGGGTCGTCAGATGGGAATGATGCGCAGACTTTTGGGAATGGTCCAACGTAGTTTTATTGACTTAACTTTGAATGCAAATAACTCAGTTCATCCTTCAGCTTGGTGTCCAGCAAGTGCAGCTTATTGCTTATACTTGGCAGATGCTTGGAAATTCAAGTTTCAGGCTTCCTGTTCTAAGCTGAGGTTACCTCTTAAGTCTGGCTTCCCTTGAGAGTATTGGTGTGCCTTATTGCTGACTATATTACTCTGTCTTTAGGGTACAGCAGAGCTGAAGGTGCTCTGCTGTCCTGCACATGTCCTCCCCAATCAGGGTAAAGGGGACAACTCCCTGACTAAACTGTTATTTCCTCCTCACTGCAGGAAGTTGGAAGAACTTAACTTCTCACTAGCAGAAGGGGTCAGAATGGACTAAGGACCGTACCATTCTGGTAAAACTACATCTGAATCTGCAATAGTATTTACTGACACCTGCTGGTCCACCAGATACATATAAATGACATTACATACACATATAGACTATTGCGCTACTATGCTGGTACGTTCCTGCCTTGTGAGTAGGGTGTCCGATCTCTGTTATCCCCTCTCAGCAGACGAACAACCTATGTAAACTGCACTAAGCAACCATTTCTGACAGACTCTGAATATTCTGGCCACGAATACCAAAGAAAGCATGGGGGTGTCTTCACTCTGTAATCCCACCATTGTAAAATGATAAGCCCGCAAACGGAAGGGCGGCTTCATTCTGTAATCCCTTCCAAGCACCAAAGCCTGATAATGCTTTATGCTTTGTCACCTTGATGTCTATCAGTAGCTGCAAGTTATTTTTTTCCTGGAGGCGGTGCTCAAGGCCTCAGGACATAGTGAACTAGGAGGAGGAATCTACCTGTCCTGCCAGAGTTCCAGTGAGAGACTATTCTCTTCTGACACATATAAGACAGATCTATAGCAGCGAGGATAACCCTGAAGGAATAAGAGAAAACTGCTTGTGGCTCTGACACCTGGCTACCATGAACCGTTAGTGTGAAACGCCCTCAGAGGCAGCATATATATCTGAGGTAGCGACAAGTAAGGTGCTAACTATCTGGCTAAGTGCATGACCATACATTAAAGTGCATTGGAGGACACATTGTGGCACCTGCAAAGAAACACACACAATGGGCAATATTCTTGATCGTTGCTGAAAGGTAAAATATTAGTGCAAACATTTAAGTGCAAATATATTAAAGGCATAATATAGGATATCTGTGGTTACATTCAAGTCCATCTTTTCTTCTTCTTTGGCTTGAGACTGGAACAAAGTCCCAAATTAAATTGAAATTTGTAATCCACATGGGTAATAAAATAGGTTATAAATAGCTGAAAAGGTTTCTTGACAAACCTTTTCACTTTTAAAAGTGATTTCCCAACAACCTGAAAAGGGGGGAAAAAGGATGTGGTGCGCAAACATGGCGCAACTTGGATTATTGCAGATGGGGGGAGTCCAGCCACACGTGTCCATCATGGTGGAGACTTAAAACACGGGCAATACAACAAATTAAAACACAGCCAACAGGTTCTCAACAGTCAGGGCTCAGTCCACGGGGTGGCTCCCATTAGTCCTGCAGTTCTTTGACAGTACTTGAGTAGGGGCTCCACTTAGTGGAAAGCCGGTACATCCTCCTCGTCGCTGCTGGAGCTGAACGACATAAGAGGGCAGCGGCCATTCCCCAGCGTCCTCTTAAAGATAGATGTGGCACTGGTCAGGGCAGGGTCCCAGTGGTCACACTGATGACTGTGGTAGCCATTTTGGAACGGACCCTGTAAGGCCCGGATGCTCCTGCCGGGCCCACTGGCGACCGAACCTTGGGTTGTAGAGGCTTGGCCAGAGGCCTACCCCGGGCAACAGATTGGGCTGCTGGTGCCTCCTGCATCAGGTGGTAGGTGGCCAGGGGGTTTAAAATAAATTTGCTGCCTGTAATCTGCCCCAGCTGGAGGTTGTGTCGTGATGGAGGGAGGTACGGCCTCTTCATGGAGCAACGATTAACGTAGAGCTCCTCAGCGGACTCCTCGTCTATGATGAACCCCACGCCGCGGTCCACGCTAAACCAAAGCACAGTCCCGGTGCGCCTTTCGAGAGTCGGGTCACCACGTCGGGGATGTTCCAGCACTTTGACCACCCACTCTTCTACAACCCTTTTATAGGCCCACAGGGTAGTAACATTTTTAGTTACCGCAGCAGGAACGATGGGGTTCTGTCGGAGGTCGTTATGTCGGGGCTTAGGCGAGGTGGGGACTCCGGCCACTCGATTGTGGACTTCCTCCACAGGCCCGGCCGTCTCGACTCGGACTTTGGCCCGGACGTATGGTGGCTTCCTGAGTGCACCGCTGGTTGCGTCCATCTTCGGGACCACGTGTGCGGCCTCGCTTGCAGGATCTCCAGCTGCTATCACCGGTAAATGAGGCACTTCGGGGTTCGGCACCAGCTGTGCCTTGCGGATAACTTGGTCCAGGCGAACCTCCGCTGGTCTAGGTGTAGGCTCATATGGGTCGGTGCCCCAGACCATATCCCCCCAACTAGGGCCACGCTGACGGGACGCCATGTTGTTGTCTCTCTCTTTCTTCGCATACACCGGAGATGAAGGAGGAGCTAGGGGGGTGGAGTCTTCGCTCTCAATGCTCCCCCCAGCAAGTTCCTGGCGGGCTGGATTGGATTTTCCCGCGCTACAGGGGGCCGTGCCATGGTTTTCAAGCTCTTGAGGGGGCGGTTTCTTTGCTTCAGCATGAAGAAGCTGCGCCACTAGTGAGAAAATGGCGTTGTTAACTCTTCTGGTGCCGGCGCGCAGCGTTTTGCGCCGTCTGCACCGCAGGAACTGTGTCAAAGTCATTTTTCAGTAAATTCTCAAATATGTGTATATTTTGCGTCGCCATTGTTGAAGTCACTTGGATTTTTTCCACTTTTTTCATTGTAATAGCAACTGCAAGTAAACGAAACTGTACCCTATCAGACTCCCATTATTTTAGCAGCTATTATTCAGCCGTTATAGCAAGGTTCGTTTTAGGTTCGGTTCGTACGAATCCGAAATTCAAGAAAGTTCATCGAAGCGAAGCGAACCGAACTTTTCAAAAGTTCGCTCATCCCTACTTGTAACACATATTTAGTTTAAACTAAAAAAAATGGTTTAATGTTTTATACACATTATACCTAATAAAACTAAAAAAGCAAAAAATAAAATCTTATAAAGCATAGTAACATAGTAACATAGTTTATAAGGCCGAAAAAAGACATGTGTCCATCCAGTTCAACCTGAACAAACAAACAAATCTAAAAATAGTTATTTGTGTCATGAAAAAAGTGCCACAAAAAAGATTTTGGCAGCCTAAGAATTAAGAAAGTTATGGCAGTTAAACAACCATGTGTGCAAAGTCACAAAAGAGTGTCTAGTAGGACCAAAGCCCTCTTGTCATTAAATGGAGTAACAGGTAAATATGCCAATGTGGTGGTTTTACTTTATCCTAAAGCCATCAACGGTAGATGAAAATGAGGATTAGGAAACATAAATAGTAATTAGAGATGAGCGAGCACTAAAATGCTCGGGTGCTCGTTATTCAAGACAAACTTTTCCCGATGCTCGGGTGATCGTTTCGAGTAACGAACCCCATTGAAGTCAATGGGAGACTCGAGCATTTTTGCAGGGGACCAAAGCTCTGCCTAGGGAAGGCTGGGTGAAAACCTGGAAACCTCAGAAAATGATGGAAACACCATGGAAATGGACAGGAAACAGCAGGGGCAGCATGCATGGATGCCTCTGAGGCTGCCTAATCCCACCATTACCCCAAATTCTCCTGCAAAAGCCTGGTGGTTACCCTCATGGCAATTGTGCTCACCCAGACCAAGAAAGGCGAGGCCTTGGAGAGCGTTCCCCTGCCAGTGCTGGACAAGCTGCCTGCTCGCCTCCTTTCCCCCGCTACTTGGTCCACAGAACCACACCCTCTGACGTTAGTGGCGTCAGATGGGAAATATTGTTTCAGCTTGTGCACCAGGGCCTGTTGATTTTGATTCACTCTCATACTCCTTTCCTCTACTGGGATTAGAGTGGAAAGGTTCTGCTTGTACCGTGGGTCCAGGAGAGTGAACACCCAGTAATCGGTGTTTGAAAAATTGCTTCTAACGCGAGGGTCACGGGATAGGCAGCCTAACATGAAGTCTGCCATGTGCGCCAGAGTCCCAACACGCAAGAATTCCCTCTCCTCACTGGCCTGACTCTCCATTTCCTCCTCTTCCTCTTCAGCCCATACACGCTCCAGAGTTAAGAAGGACTGAGCATTGGAACCCTCTTCTGTCTCGTAGACATTCTCCTCCTCTTCCTCCTCATCCTCATCCCCCTCCTCCGATACGCGCTGAGAAACAGACCGGAGGGTGCTCTGGCTATCAAGCGACATATCTTCCTCCACCGTCTCTTGTGACAAGTGCAAAGCTTCCGACTTCATGCTGAGCAGTGAGTTTTTCAACAGGCAAAGCAGCGGGATGGTGAGGCTGATAATGGCGGCATTGCCACTGACCATCTGTGTTGACTCCTCAAAGTTGCTCAACACCTGGCAGATATCAGACATCCACGTCCACTCCTCATTGTAGACTTGAGGAATCTGACTGACCTGACTACCAGTTCTGGTGGAAGTTGACATCTGGCAGTCTACAATCGGTCTGCGCTGCTGGTAAACTCTGGATAACATGTTTAATGTCGAATTCCATCTGGTGGGCACGTCGCACAACAGTCGGTGAGCGGGCAGTTGTAGGCGGCGCTGCGCTGCCCTGAGAGTGGCAGCATCTGTGGTCGACTTGTGGAAATGCGCACAGATGCGGCGCACCTTGGTGAGCAAATCAGACAGATTGGGGTATGTCTTGAGGAACCGTTGAACTATGAGATTGAACACGTGGGCCAGGCATGGCACATGTGTCAGTCTGCCGAGTTGCAGAGCCGCCACCAGGTTAAGCCCGTTGTCATACACAACCATGCCTGGCTTGAGGTTCAGCGGAGCAAGCCACAAATCGGTCTGCGCCGTGATGCCCTGTAAAAGCTCTTGGACGGTGTGCCATTTGTCACCTAAGCTACAGTTTGAGCACCACCTGCTGGCGCTTACCCATGGCACTACTGCTGCGCCTAGAGCTACCGACTGAAGGCGCCTTGCCCACGGATGGTAATTCAAAGGAGGAGGTGGAGGAGGAGGAGGGTTCGGAGGAGGAGGCATAGTACGTCTGAGAGACCGTGACCGAGGTAGGCCCCGCAATCCTCGGTGTGGGCAGTACATGAGAGGCTCCAGGGTCAGACTCGGTCACAGCCTCCACCGAGTTAACCCAATGTGCCGTCAGTGATATATAGTGTCCCTGCCCGGCAGCACTTGTCCACGTGTCCGTGGTTAGGTGGATCTTCTCAGAAACAGTGTTGGTCAGAGCACAGATGATATTCTGTTACACGTGCTGGTGTAGGGCTGGGATGGCACATCAGAAAAACTAGTGGCGGCTGGGGACCGAATACCGAGGGGCAGCCACCGCCATGAGGTTGCAAAAGGCCTCGGTCTCTACCAGCCTATAGGGAAGCATGTCCAGGCTCAGCAATTTGGAGATGTGGACGTTGAGGGCTTGGGCATGTGGGTGGGTGGAACTGTATTTCCTCTTGCGCTCCAGCGTCTGCTGTAAAGACAGCCAAACGCTGCACAGGGACACATTGGTGGACGCTGTGGAGGATCGTGGAGGCGAAGGTGTGGTTTTCCGGCGGGAGGCGCTTGTGCCGAGGTCCTGGGCAGGGAGTTGACTAGCAGAGGCAGCGATTGACACAGGGGAAGGAGCAGTGGTGGGACCCGCAGGAGGTGAACGGCCATGGTTCCATTGAGTGGGGTGTTTAGCACTCATATGCCTGCGCATGCTTGTGGTGGTTAGACTAGTAGTGGTGGCACCCATGCTGATCCTGGTGTGGCACAGGTTGCAAACCAAAGTCCGTCGGTCATCCTCACTTTCTTTAAAGAACCTCCAGACTTGCGAACATCTAGGCCTCGCCACGGGAGCTTCACTACGTGAAACAGTTGCTGCTGATGCACCAGCTCTGGTCCTGCTTCTCCCTCTGGCCACACCACTGCCTCTTCCAACCTGTTCTGGTGCAGCACTCGCCTCCGCCTCAGAAGCACTGTCTTCACTCTGCTTATCAATCCAGCTTGGGTCAGTCACCTCGTCATCCTCCGATTCTTCAGTCTGCTCCCTCCTTGGACTTCCTGCCCTGACAACTACTTCACCACTGTCTAACAACCGTATCTCCTCATAGTCCGACACCTCTTTACACACTTCTTCCACTAAGTCAACAATGTCATCATCATCACCCACAGACTGCGACAGTTGGAAAACTTGGGCATCGGGAAAGAGGTCAGCAGCAACCTGAGAAGTGGTTTGTGACTCTAGGAAGGGTCCAGAAAACAGTTCCTCAGAGTATGCCGGATCTCATTTTCCTGGGAGGGGGCAGACTGGGGGGAAGGAGGTTTAGGTGGAGGAGCCAGAGGAGTGCTCCCTTGGATAACGTGGGTGGACTGCGTGGAAGACTGACTGGTAGACAAATTACTTGAAGCATTGTCCGCAATCCACGAGATCAGCTGTTCGCACTGTTGTGGTTTCAACAGTCCTCTACCACGTGTCCCTGTAAGTGGAGAAATGAAGCTAGGGAGTGTAGCTCTGCGGCGTTCCCCTGCTCCCTCATTAGCAAGTACTGTCTCACCCTGCCCAGGACCACGGCCTCAGCCCCCTGCAGTAATTGAATGCCCACGCCCTCGTACTCGACCCTTAGCCCTGGGGTTCAACAGTTTCTGTATGTAAGTGTATTATATATACAAAAAAAAAAAAGGGCCTGCTGTACTGAAACCCACAAACTTGTTCAATCTGAACAAGTTAATATATAGGTGGATAAGTTAGAGCAAAATTACGTATGTTATTACGTACCGTACAGTATGGAGCAATTACACTGAAACTATTAGATTAGGCAGACTTGGTCTGCTTAGTGCAACCCAGACAAATGTTGCACAGAGATTTTTGTAATGTAGCTGTATCAGTGACAGCAAAAGATCTTTTTTAATTACGTGACGTACAGAATTGGTCACCTGGACAGAAAATACGGATTGTGCTTTGTATATAGGTGGATAAGTTAGAGCAAAATTATGTATGTTATTACGTACCGTGCAGTATGGAGCAATTACACTGAAACTATTAGATTAGGCAGACTTGGTCTGCTTAAGTGCAAATCAGACAAATGTCGCACAGAGATTTTTGTAATGTAGCTGTATCAGTGACAGCAAAAGACCTTTTTTAATTACGTGATGTACAGAATTGGTCACCTGGACAGAAAATACGGATTGTGGTTTGTGGTGACTGGACAACTGAACTGTGACACACAGAATGGTTCCACACAGCTGTATAAAATGGATTTGTATCACTGAGATAAAACAACAAAAAAACTGTATTTTTTTTTTTTTAACTTTTTTTTTTAAGAATATATCAGAGAGCAAACTCAGCCCCTGCTGACTGTGGCTATTTGACTGCAACCAAGAAAAATGTTGCACTCAGAGTTTTTGTAATGTAGCTGTATCAGTGAGAGCAAAAGACCTTTTTTAATTACGTGACGTACAGTATAGGTCACCTGGACAGAAAATACGGATTGTGGGTTTG
>ONZH01007417.1:0-23534 GCA_900303285.1 Rhinella marina
GTGGGGAGAAATAAGATATTTCTTGATCTAATTGTTTTAAAGGGATTCTGTCAGCAGGATATTTGGGTATAGAGATAATTACATCTCTATACCGGCCTTACTGCTGTGATTGTAAATATGTAAGTGTAATTGTTATTAGGGCAGTAGTTTACATAAAAAAGCGTTTTTATTAACATGTGAAATACCTGGATAAGGAGCCCAAGGGGAGGTCCTGCGAGCCGTTGGAGCCCGGGCACGCCGCAGATTTCGGAGCCCAGCACCGCCCTCCAACTAATTATGCACGCCCCTTCAGCGCTGTCTTCTCCCCCGGCTGCGGCGCATCTCGCGCATACGCCGTACATACAAGAGTCTGTTCCGCAGCCGGAGGAGAAGACAGCGCTGAAGGGGCATGCATAATTAGCTGGAGGGCGGTGCTGGGCTCCGAAATCTGTGGCGTGCCCGGGCTCCAACGGCTCGCAGGACCTCCCCTTGGGCTCCTTATCAAGGTATTTCACATGTTAATAAAAACGTTTTTTATGTAAACTACTGCCCTAATAACAATTACACTTACATATTTACAATCACAGCAGTAAAGCCGGTATAGAGATGTAATTATCTCTATACCCAATATCCTGCTGACAGAATCCCTTTAACAATTCTCCTTAACATTGTGGTTTTACAATGTAGACAATTGTTGATAATTCCGATAACATATTCCTATGAAAGCATTATTCGAGCCTCTGAACTCCAAGCTTGCAAGTCTACCTTCAAAGCTTGTCTACAGAATCTGTTCACCGACTGTCAGCTATGACCTGATCTGATCCCAAGAAAGACTAAAGAAATGGAAAACTCAAAAAAGGAAACATGTAAATGGAAACAGTTTTTACAAAGTAGATGTTGATCTGCTGTGTCACTTGAACTGATTTGGCTTGAGGCTACTCCTAAAGGAATTATCAAAGTGGGCCCTTCTGGTAGTCACCCTTAAACTCTTCTAAAAAAAAATCTGGACTCCCCTGCAGAGTAACCACTGCACCACCAAGTCTTGCTGCTCACAAACATCAAGATATATGGATGCAGAGTACATAGGCATCAAGACTGTGGTTGGGGACAGGCCAAAATAAGGGCAGGAAGAGTTCTTGTGATCTGATAAAGAGTTCAAGGTCAGGACGGCTACTTAGGGTCAGAATGGTTATCAGGCAGAAGTCAAGTCAGGCAGTGAATGGTCAAATTGAATAAACAACAGAAGTCGATACACAGGCAGGGAAATGTACAACTTCAAACCTGTGCAGGGCACCACAGGACTAGAATTCATTGCTCAGGCACCTTTTCACAGGGGAATTTGCCTTAAGTACCCTAGAATGGCCAGCCATTGACTGGTGAAGACTGGGTTGTGCACGTTCACCCTTCAAGAGCTAGAGGGAGCACATGCCCTATGTACAAAAAAGAGGCCTAACCAGCAAGAAGCAAGCCACAGCCTGTGTGGAGGGAAAGAGCTACTCAGGCCTCCAGGCCGGCTAGAACAGAGAGACAGAAGCTCGCAGATCTAAGCTGCCAGAGCCCAGAGCAATATAATACCACAAAGGAACAAAACAGAGCAAGCATTATAAAAAACTCTCAAAGTTAAGAGGATCCTAAATAACACAACCTTTTAGCACAATAACCCACTGACTTCCTGTTATTAATGATTTTAATAGGCACCTTTTAATTTGAAGAGATCTGCCTTGAAGAGATTCTTTTCTAATAATATTACAGTGCACAGAGCTGATGCTATAGTAAAATTAACATTTTGCCTGATCCAGCTCTATTTTTCTTAAGAAAAAAGTGGTGTCTTCAGCTTAAAGCTCTATGGATGTTTGGAAAATGACTTCTGACTCCTACAAGAAAAACATAGATCAGAGACCCCCTTAACTCATGTTCAGTGTCACAAACAAAGTGTGATCTTGTGAGCATCAATTTCACTACAAGTATGCTAAAATAAATTAACCGAGGCATGTAAGAGCTTGGTGAAAAACAGCATTAAACCAATGTGAAGAATAGAATGACTTCTAATAAGGCTAAGCTTGAACCATTTAAAGAAACACACAGCTCACTTCCTATTTTACTTCATCTGACACATACAATTCCCTTCTCTGACATTGATGCTTTTGTGAACTTTGCAATCAATGCCTCAATCACTCATCTGCGTTCTTTGATTAGAAACATGTGTCCCGTAATTAGGCTACTGAGGGTTTTTTTAATTTGCACCCAGTTAATGTCAAAGTCACTTTGACAGAAGCATGAAGCAGAGCAAGCGGAAAGAAAGTGTTAATGAATGAGAGGGGGCAGTAAGTTAACCTATAAACTACCAAATCATCAGTAGCATTTTCAAAGCCAAGTTAATAGAATAGAAAACCTGAATGAAATGAATACCATACTCTACAGTATTAAAAGTGTTTAAAGTTCCCAGATAAACACACAATGTAGTAAAAAGCCATTCTCACCTTTCCTACTTCCTTTATTATTAGCATCTGTTGAGCCTACTGAATCCTAGTGCGACTTTCTTGAGATCATGAGGGAGCATTATACTTTTAATAATCTCATACTATATACTTTTTATTGGGTTTAACTAAAATACAGGAATTGTCACGGGGAGCCGCCGGCATGCTCCCTCCGTGCAGTGCCGCCGGACTCCCACTGCTGTGCAGGAGCGAGGACGTGACCAGCCTCCTTGTCTCCATAACAACAGGGGCGGGGAGAACCCGGCGCGCATTCAGTCTCAGCTCGGCCGGCGTCCTCCCCACCTCCTAGGCAACGAGCAGGTGGGGTCTCTGAGCGCTGGAAGATAGGCCAGTACTCAGCTGTGAAATCCTATGTATTAGGTCATTGACGCTGGCCACGTCACGTGACCTACCTGGGCTTTTGAGCACTGGCAGGGAAGTCAGTGCTCAGCTGTTGTAGCTTTTGAATTAGGTCACGTGATGCTGACCACATCACATGACCTACCTGGAGGCCTATTTAAACAGGCAGCCTGCTGGCCACAGGTTGCCTGTGATTGGTCTTACCTCCAGTGCTAGTTTATTATCTTCTGAGACTATTGTGTTTTGACTACTGCTTGTGTTTTTGACTACGTCCTTGCCTCATGCTCTTGTACTTCACTACCTCTCGGTTTTGACTTCGGCTTGTGTATTTGACCTTGCTCCTGCTCGCTCTCCTGGTTTTGACGTGACTTCCTTGTACGACTTTGGCTTGGTGACTTTCTATATTGTATGTGTTCTGTCTTTGTTTATTGTGTTCTCCTCTTGTTACCCTTCCCTGTATGCCCCTGCACTTATCTAGGCTAGGGTTTGCCACCCAGTTACGCACCGTTGCCTAGGATGGGTCGTGTAAGTAGGTAGGGACAGAGGTGGGGCTCAAGTTAGGGCTCACTTACCCCCTCACGTGACGGGAATATTAACATACCAAGTTCTTTCAATTGTAACCAAACCATTACTAGGAATAGCTCCACATTTTCAAATCACAAACAAAATGCCAAAAGAGACAAATGTATTCCCATAAAATCATTTTATTGAAAATCCTTTAAAAATCTGACAATAAATGTAGGTAACTACAAGATCCAATATAGAGTACACTGACAGTGGATACAGATAACCAGGGGCGTAGCTATAGGGGGTGTAGAGGTAGCAGTCGCTACCGGGCCCAGGAGCCTTAGGGGGGCCAAAGACCGTTGTACCACATAAGGAAAACACATAGCACTGAGGGAAGGGGGGCCCAAGCTGAACTCTTGCACCAGGGCCCATGAGCCTTTAGCTACACCCTTGCAGATAACAAATCATAAAAGCCTATAGTCAAGCTTAATAAGGGTTAATTGAGAAAGCACTATGAACAGTTAACCTGTGGTCAATGATTCAGCACATTGCTAACCCTAAAGATAAATGTGCTGCAACTTGTAGCAGTAAAGTGCATCAGTGACTACTTCCTAATTGCCCTTACCATTGACAATGTTGCTCTGAGCAAATATGGCAGTAAAAGATGCCTACTGAAGAGTTAAAGAATAGACAATAAAGTAATTAACCATAACTTCTTTATCCCTATTTCTGGAGCCATAGGAGACCTCAACACAAGTTTTGTGTGTTATCACTTTGTCAGGAGGGTGGGCCATATCTAGTGTAGTGACTATTTTAAATTATAGAACCACTAATAAAAAAAACACAAGCTTATCATGTGGGCACTAATCTAAAATGTTGATACAAATATAGCGCTTGACCAATCACTAGATGCCATGTAATAGCCCTTCCGCCCTCACCTCGATGCTGGCTCCACTGAGGGCAGAGGGCCGGGAGAAAGAACATCTTCCCGGCAACCACTGATGTCACCACACCAGAATGACATGACCAAGCTGCAGAAACTTGTGATACTCCAATGTTTCACGTGCACTGGATTGCATTAGAAGAATATAATATACAAAGAGGATAAAGTGTACTATTATGGTAAAGTAATATTCTTAAAGGGCATTATCTACCTATATATCTTTTTAAAGTGACAGTGCACATCATAATGAAAAGTGCCATTTAATATAGTTCAAATCAATAATAGAGTGGTAATGAATCCAATACCTATAAATATAAATGATGTGTCAATCTCATCACAATCATATAATCCTATGTAAATTATATAATTAATACAAATAATAAAATAAATTATGAGTGTAAAATGTGCCATATTGCATAGCAAAACTGTTCCAAAAAGTCATCTTAATTAATACTATTGGTGGTGCAAATTAATATTAAACTGTAATCCCCAGTGGGAGACAACATTCCCTTGCTTTTTAACGATAACATCTTCATAATTTGTCTTTCCTTTGTTGTTATCAGTTCTTTTTCTATTCAATCATCTTTTCCTCTATTTTATTTTTTATTTTTATTTTTTTTAAATTGCCAACTGTGCCACTTACCCATCTGTCAAAATTAATTTGTGGAAACCTAAATTATAAAGTAAAGTAATATTAAATACAGGAATATAAAAAGATGGTAGAGAAGATAAGAATGAGGAAAAAGTAATGAATAGTTTGGTGAATGTAACTAGGGGATCCATGTATATAAAAAGTAGTTTGTTACTTTAAAACTCAATATGAACAAGGTAAGCCATCATTTAAAAAATAAATATTGGGTAAAAAGATACAATTGAAAACAAATTTTAATTTAAAAAAAGATTAAAGTTAGGTAAATAAAAGGAATATAATGTAAAAAAAAACTGATCCTCTTAATAAAGGACAAAGGCCATTTTTATTTGACAATAATAGAATGTAGGGTTGTCTCAATGTAGCAATATATTAAAAAATATGATAGACCATTAAATAATGATATGTATATGCAAGCTGTTCCTAAGCTACCCCTTTACATTGTAACCTTTTCTTTCTGTGCACATGATTTTTCTGTGCTACTCCCTTCTGAAAAAGAATAGGGGGTTTTCATGTATTTTACTGTTTTTAGTCAGGTCCTGCAGTTTGTATGAACTAATGAGAGAGTCAAGCTCACCTGCTCCATGCCACGCAGGTCTTTGGACAGCTTTCCCAGCTTGTTTACATGGTCACATGCACCATTACAGCCAATGATTGGCTTCAGCTTTGACATATCCCCTTATGACCCAGGAGTAATGTTCCACTGGAGAAAACATCACCGCTAAAGCCACTCATTGGCTATAGCAGCACATGACAATGTCCATCCTTCAGCCAGAAGATCACGAAACAGGAGTCAACATGTAAGACTGGAAAAGCGAGAGAAGAGTGAGTGACTCTTTCATTAGATCATACATGCCAAAAAGTATAACTTAAAAACCGGTAGAATTCCCAGAATACCCCTGTAAATTTAGAATATGCAAAGCTAATCAGTCTTCCAATCTCTTCAATAAGCATGCAAACAGAAAGCAGCTATACAAGAAAAATTGTAGTGTTTTCTTAATGCATATCACTGAAATGAAAATACTGTACATGCAAATACACTTAAATGATAAGGATAGCACTGACCAAGAACTTGGTCTGATGAAGGAGCCAGTCCAGCCCTGAAATGCGTTACCTAAAGAGAGATAAAACCAATAAACATTATTGTTCTCTTATCTGACATCCTGGACTTACCTTTTTGCGCCACTGCAGATTCCATTTCTTTTTTAATTTTCTCCTGCCCCCTACCACTGATTGGGAAGAGAGATGTCAATAAGTGGCAGGGGATGAAGCGGGCTTAGAGCTCATGAATATGAAGACTCCCTAATGAGTGCTCTGTATGGGGTAGACTCCAGCACAATACTGATTTCAGCAAAACAAGTTAAGTAAGTGACCCAGAATTTTCACCAGGGTTTCTGTTTTTAGTTTATGCTGCCCTCAAATAGGACTGCATTAAACTAGTGTCACATTCCCTTAAAGGGCATGTGCTAGTTTCATTGTTGACACATTCCCTTTGATGGGATTGCATGTTTTAGTTGAATTTGTTTTTTTCTATGAAGCCTGCACTATATTTCAGAACCTTAATGTTGGGGTTGTTGCTCGCTCACCAATAACCTAGGTCAGAATTCTGTGACACAGCTATGCATGACCCATGTAAATTGAGCACTCTTCCTGGATTGTGATATAAATATTTGCTGTGTGGAAGGAGTCTTCTGCTTCTGGCTTTGTCCACTGTTAGTTTCCAGCACCAGCAACTACCAGAAACAGCTGATCTTACCTGACTGTAGGTCATTAATTGTAATTAAGTGCACTGTAGGTGAAGCTTCACTGTGAAATGTGTAGTTTGCAACAGTCTTTAATTTCCAGATGCTGATCTGGCAAATTTATCTGTCCAGGGCCTAAAATGATGGGCTAATGTAAGTCTGATCCATAATTGAGTGCTCTCTGCATTGTTAGTAAGTATGGGAAGCTCCTCCCCTCTGCTTTTAGTGACAGTCGTCTCCTGGTTGGATGCTACTGGAGTCAAAGAACAAGATGTCAATCAGCTGCTTCTAAGGCTACCAGGATATTGGCATGCATTAAACGAAGCATGGACCTGGGGGGAAGGGATGCAATATTACCACTTTACAAAGAGTTGGTGCAGCATCATCTGGAATATGCAGTTCAGTTCTGGGCACCAGAGGAAGGACGCACTGCAGCTGGAAAAAGTACAGAGGAGAGCGACTAGACTGATAAGGGGCATGGAGGGTCTTAGTTATGATGAAAGATTAAAATAATTAAATTTAGTCTTCAGAAGAGATATCTAAGGGGTAGAATGATTAACCTATACAAATGTATAAATGGGCCATACAAAAAATACGATGAAAAACTGTTCCATGCAAAAAACCCTCAAAAGAAGAGGGGGCACTGCCTCCGACTGGAGAAGAAAAAGTTCAGGCTCCAGAAGCGTCAAAGCTTCTTTAATGTAAAAAGTGTGAATCTGTGGAATAGACTTCCTCAGGATCTGGTCACAGTAGGGGCAATAGATAGTTTTAAAAAGGGTTTAGATTAATTCTTAAAAGTAAATGACATTAATGCTTATGAAAACGTGTAGAAATCTGAGTCTCACTTTCTTCTGGGATTCGCAACTCCACCTATCCTTTGGTTAAAGTTGATGGACTTATGTCTTTTTTCGACCGTATTAACTATGCAAGATAAAAAATTCCACTAAAAACATTTGTAAAAACATTATAAAAATGCTATTTCACTCCCATTTTATTACAACTGAAAAAAGGCCCTAGAATCACTTGCAGTTTTTTTCCATACCACATGTGTTTTTGGAGTATTTTTAGATCAGTGTTTTTCAGAACAAAAGTGTGGATAGTGGTTTGTTAAGCCATTTTTGCCCTATAAAAAAGAAGCTGGAAAAATGCCAAAAGAAAGTCATAAGGAAATATTTACTAAGCATGATGTGCTGCAATTATGGTGTAAAATGCGCCAAAAAGAATGGTGTTTTGATTTGCGCCTAATATATCTACTGTTTTCTCTAGAATTTTCAGAATGCATCACCCCAGAAATGAGTTATTAAAGTCAAACTGGGCAGGACTATCACATTGAAGCATATTACACCTCATTTATCATCCTGTTATTGGTAGAAATGCCTCAAATTGTTGCAGACAATTAAGTTAGCTTATGCGGTGGTGTTTTGTGTAAAAGTCGCATTTATGGCATAAAGATTAGAGATGAGCGAGCACTAAAATGCTCGGGTGCTCGTTATTCGAGACAAACTTTTCCCGATGCTCAGGTGCTCGTTTCGAGTAGCGAACCACATTGAAGTCAATGGGAGACTTGAGCATTTTTGCAGAGAACCAAGACTCTGCCTAGTGAAGGCTAGGTAAAAACCTGGAAACATCAGAAAATGATGGAAACACCACGGAAATGGACAGGAAAAAGCAGGGGCAGCATGCATGGATACCTCTGAGGCTGCCTAATCCCACAATTACCACAAATTCTCAGGCAACAGCCTGGTGGTTATCCTCATGGCAATTTTGCTCACCCAGACCAAGAAAGGCGAGGCACATGCCCATCACATGTTAGGGAAGCACCCAACTAGGTGCAAAGAAAAATTGTTTAGAGAGAGGGCCTGTAGGTGGACCTCCGGAAAAATTGTTTGGAGAGAGGGCCTGTAGGTGGACCTCCGGAAAAATTGTTTGGAGAGAGGGCCTGTAGGTGGACCTCCGGAAAAATTGTTTGGAGAGAGGGCCTGTAGGTGGACCTCCGGAAAAATTGTTTAGAGAGAGGGCCTGTAGGTGGACCTCCGGAAAAATTGTTTAGAGAGAGGGCCTGTAGGTGGACCTCCGGAAAAATTGTGGTAAAAGAGTGCCAGTTGGACCTCTAAAAAATTGTGTTTTTTGGGTCAGCGTTAGGCAAAGACAACAAGGAGGAGGAGGAGTAGGAGGAGTAGAGAAGAGGAATCAGATACATAAGTAATGTTAATCTTTAGCTGCTTTCCCCCGGAGGAGATTTGAATTCCTGTGAAATCCAGGCTTTGTTCATTTTAATAAGCGTCATCCTGTCAGCGCTGTCAGTTGACAGGCGTGTACGCTTATCGGTGCTGATGCCACCAGCTGCAGTGAATACCCGCTCTGACAACACGCTAGCGACAGGGCAGGCCAGCACCTCCAAAGCGTACAGCGCCAGTTCAGGCCACGTGTCCAGCTTTGAAACCCAGTAGTTGTATGGAACAGAGTGATCGGTCCGGACGTTGGTATAGTCAGCTAGGTACTCCCTCACCATCTTTCTGTACAGCTCCCCCCTACTCTGCCTAGACTGGGGACAGGTGACAGTGTCTTGCTGGGGTGACAAAAAACTGGCAAAGGCCTTGGAGAGCGTTTCCCTGCCAGTGCTGGTCAAGCTGCCTGCTTGCCTACTCTCCCCCGCTACTTGGCCCACAGAACCATGCCCTCTGCTGCTAGCAGCATCAGATGAGAAAGATTGTTTCAGCTTGTGCACCAGGGCCTGTTGATATTGATTCACTCTCATACTCCTTTCCTCTACAGGGATGAGAGTGGAAAGGTTCTGCTTGTACCGTGGGTCCAGGAGAGTAAACACCCAGTAATCGGTGTTTGAAAAAATGCTTCTAACGCGAGGGTCACGGGATAGGCAGCCTAACATGAAGTCTGCCATGTGCGCCAGAGTCCCAACATGTAAGAATTTCCTCTCCTCACTGGCCTGACTCTCCATTTCCTCCTCCTCCAAGTCCTCCACTTTAGCCCATACACGCTCAAGAGTTAAGGACTGAGCACTGGTACCCTCTACTGTCTCGGCGACATTCTCCTCCTCTTCCTCCTCATCCTCATCCCCCTCCTCCGATACGCGCTGAGAAACAGACCGGAGGGTGCTCTGGCTATCAAGCGACGTATCTTCCTCCACCATCTCTTGTGATAAGCGCAAAGCATCCGACTTGATGCTGAGCAGTGAGTTTTTCAACAGGCAAAGCAGCGGGATGGTGAGGCTGATAATGGCGGCATCGCCGCTGACCATCTGTGTTGACTCCTCAAAGTTGGTCAACACCTGGCAGATATCAGACATCCACGTCCACTCCTCATTGTAGACTTGAGGAATCTGACTGACCTGACTACCAGTTCTGGTGGAAGTTGACATCTGGCAGTCTACAATCGCTCTGCGCTGCTGGTAAACTCTGGATAACTTGTTTAATGTCGAATTCCATCTCGTGGGCACGTTGCACAACAGTCGGTGAGCGGACAGTTGTAGGCGGCGCTGCACTGCCCTGAGAGTGGCAGCATCTGTGGTCGACTTGCGGAAATGCGCACAGATGCGGCGCACCTTGGTGAGCAAATCAGACAGATTGGGGTATGTCTTGAGGAACCACTGAACTATTAGATTGAACACGTGGGCCAGGCATGGCACATGTGTCAGTCTGCTGAGTTGCAGAGCTGCCACCAGGTTACGCCCGTTGTCACACATAACCATGCCTGGCTTGAGGTTCAGCGGTGCCAGCCACACATCGGTCTGCTCCGTGATTCCCTGTAACAGCTCTTGGGCGTTGTGCCTTTTGTCACCTAAGCTCAGCAGTTTGATAACCGCCTGCTGGCGCTTACCCACGGCACTGCTGTTGCGCCTAGAGATACCGACTGAAGGCGCCGTGCCCACGGATGGTAATTCGGAGGAGGAGGTGGAGGAGAAGGAGGGGTCGGAGGAGGAGGCATAGAACGTCTGAGAGACTGTGACCGAGTCCCAACATGCAAGAATTCCCTCTCCTCAATGGCCTGACTCTCCATTTCCTCCTCTTCCTCCAAGTCCTCCTCTTCAGCCCATACACGCTCAAGAGTTAAGAAGGACTGAGCACTGGTACCCTCTTCTGTCTCGCCAACATTCTCCTCCTCTTCCTCTCATCCCCCTCCTCTGATACGCGCTGAAAAACAGACCGGAGGGTGCTCTGGCTATCAAGCGACGTATCTTCCTCCACCGTCTCTTGTGACAAGCGCAAAGCATCCGACTTCATGCTGAGCAGTGAGTTTTTCAACAGGCAAAGCAGCGGGATGGTGAGGCTGATAATGGCAGCATCGCCGCTGACCATCTTTGTTGACTCCTCAAAGTTGCTCAACACCTGGCAGATATCAGACATCCACGTCCACTCCTCATTGTAGACTTGAGGAATCTGACTGACCTGACTACCAGTTCTGGTGGAAGTTGACATCTGGCAGTCAACAATCTCTCTGCGCTGCTGGTAAACTCTGGATAACATGTTTAATGTCGAATTCCATCTTGTGGGCACGACGCACAACAGTCGGTGAGCGGGCAGTTGTAGGCGGCGCTGCGCTGCCCTGAGAGTGGCAGCATTTGTGATCGACTTGTGGAAATGCGCACAGATGCGGCGCACCTTGGTGAGCAAATCAGACAGATTGGGGTATGTCTTGAGGAACCGCTGAACTATTAGATTGAACACGTGGGCCAGGCATGGCCCATGTGTCAGTCTGCCGAGTTGCAGAGCTGCCACCAGGTTACGCCCGTTGTCACACACAACCATGCCTGGCTTGAGGTTCAGCGGTGCCAGCCACACATCGGTCTGTGCCGTGATGCCCTGTAACAGCTCTTGGGCGGTGTGCCTTTTGTCACATAAGCTCAGCAGTTTGAGCACCGCCTGCTGGCGCTTACCCACGGCACTGCTGCTGCGCCTAGAGATACCGACTGAAGGCGCCGTGCCCACGGATGGTAATTCAGAGGAGGAGGTGGAGGAGGAGGAGAGGTTGGAGGAGGAGGCATAGTACGTCTGAGAGACCGTGATCGAGGTAGGACCCCACAATCCACGTTGTCGGCAGTACATGTGCGGCCCCAGGGTCAGACTCTGTCCCAACCTCCACCAAGTTAACCCAATGTGCTGTCAGTGATATATAGTGTCCCTTCCCGTCAGCACTTGTCCACATGTCCGTGGTTAGGTGGACCTTCTCAGAAACAGCATTGGTCAGGACTCGGATGATGTTCTGTGACACGTGCTGGTGTAGGGCTGGGACGGCACATCGGGAAAAATAGTGGCGGCTGGGGACGGAATACCGAGGGGCAGCCACCGCCATGAGATTTCGAAAGGCCTCGGTCTCTACCAGCCTATAGGGCAGCATCTCCAGGCTCAGCAATTTGGAGATGTGGACGTTGAGGGCTTGGGCATGTGAGTGGGTGGAACTGTATTTCCTCTTGCGCTCCAGCGTCTGCTGTAAAGACAGCTGAACGCTGCGCTGGGACACATTGGTGGACGCTGTGGAGGATTGTGGAGGCAAAGGTGTGGTTTTCCGGCGGGAGGCGCTCGTGCCGGGGTCCTGGGCAGGGGGTTGACTAGCAGAGGCAGCGAGTGACACAGGGGAAGGAGCAGTGGTGTGACCCGCAGGAGGTGAATGGCCTTGGTTCCATTGAGTGGGGTGTTTAGCACTCATATGCCTGCGCATGCTGGTGGTGGTTAGGCTAGTAGTGGTGGCACCCCTGCTGATCCTGGTGTGGCATAGGTTGCACACCACAATCCGTCGGTCGTCCTCACTTTCTTTAAAGAACCTCCAGACTTGCGAACATCTACGCCTCACCACGGGAGCTTCACTATGTGAAACAGTTGCTGCTGATGCACCAGCTCTGGCCCTGCTTCTCCCTCTGGCCACACCACTGCCTCTTACAACCTGTTCTGGTGCAGCACTCGCCTCCGCCTCAGAAGCACTGGCTTCACTCGGCATATCAACCCAGCTTGGGTCAGTCACCTCGTCATCCTCCGATTCCTCAGTCTGCTCCCCCCTCGGACTTCCTTCCCTTACAACAACTTCACCACTGTGTGACAACCGTGTCTCCTCATCGTCGACACCTCTTTACACACTTCTTCCACTAAGTCAACAATGTCATCATCATCACCCACAGACTGCGACAGTTGGAAAACTTGGGCATCGGCAAAGAGGTCAGCAGCAACCTGAGAAGTGGTTTGTGATTCTGGGAAGGGTCCAGAAAACAGTTCCTCAGAGTATTCCGGATCGCATTCCAAATTTTCCTGGGAGGGGGCAGACTGGGGGGAAGGAGCTTGAGGTGGAGGAGCCAGAGGAGTGCTCCCTTGGGTAACGTGGGTGGACTGCGTGGAAGACTGACTGGTGGACAAATTACTTGAAGCATTGTCCGCAATCCACGACATCAGCTGTTCGCACTGTTGTGGTTTCAACAGTCCTGTACCACGTGTCCCTGTAAGTTGAGACATGAAGCTAGGGAGTGTAGCTCTGCGGCGTTCCCCTGCTCCCTCATCAGCAGGTACTGTCTCACCCTGCCCAGGACCACAGCCTCTGCCCCCTGCAGTAATTGAATGCCCACGCCCTCGTCCTCGACCCTTAGCCCTGGGGTTCAACATTTTCTGTATATAAGTGTGTTATATGTACAAAAAAAAATGGGCCTGCTATACTGAAACCCACAAACTTGTTTAATCTGAACAAGAAAATATATAGGTGGATAAGTTAGAGCAAAATTACGTATGTTATTACGTACCGTGCAGTATGTGCAACCCAGACAAATGTCACACAGAGATTTTTGTAATGTAGCTGTGTCAGTGAGAGCAAAAGACCTTTTTTAATTAAGTGACATACAGAATGTGTCACCTGGACAGAAAATATGGATTGTTCTTTTTTATATAGGTGGATAAGTTAGAGCAAAATTACGTATGTTATTACGTACCGTGCAGTATGGAGCAATTAAACTGAAACTATTAGATTAGGCACACTTGGTCTGCTTAATTGCAACCCAGATAAATGTCGCATAGAGATTTTTGTAATGTAGTTGTATCAGTGAGAGCAAAAGACCTTTTTTAATTACGTGATGTACAGAATGTGTCACCTGGACAGAAAATACGGATTGTGGTTTGTGGTGAGTGGACAGCTGAACTGTGACACACAGAATGGTTCCACACAGTTGTATGAAATGGATTTGTATCACTGAGATAAAACAACAAAAAAAATTATTTTTTTTTTAATATATTTTTTTATATATATATATTTTTTTTAGCGTGACGTGCAGAAAATTTCAGAGAGCAAACTCAGCCCCTGCTTACTGTGGCTATTTTGACTGCTACCCAGACAAATGTCGCACAGAGATTTTTGTAATGTAGCTGTATCAGTGAAAGCAAAAGATCGTATTTGATTACGTGAAGTACAGTATGGGTCACCTGGACAGAAAATACGGATTGTGGTTTGTGGTGAGTGGACAGCTGAACTGTGACACACAGAATGGTTCCACACTGCTGTATGGAATGGATTTGTATCATTGAGATAAAACAATAAAAAAAAGGATTATATATGGTGATAGCTGCACTACTAGTGCCAGCCAGCCCAGCCAGGAGACAAAAAAAAATGTCTTGTAGCCCTTAGAAGGGCTGTTGGGTTCTTTTGAGATCACTCCTGCCTAACAGAGAACTAAATCCAGGCCCTAACACTCTCCCTGAAACGCAGCAGCTCTGTCCCTAACGACATCCAGACAGCATCTGAGCCGAGCACCGCGGGCAGTCACTAGTATATTCCAGGGTCACCTGATCAGGCCAGCCAACCCCTGCTATCGACATGTAAGGGCCCCACGTGATGCTGGGTGTACCACAGAGTCTCTTGGCTTGTGATTGGCTGAGTATATAGGCGCCAAAAATTCAAAATGCAGAAGATGCCATTTCCTCGAGCATGGCGAGATACTCGTCTGAGCACTTACGAGTACCCTAATACTCGAACGAGCACCAAGCTCGGACGAGTATGCTCGTTCATCTCTAATAAAGATGCTTTTATTTTTTTCAAAAATTCGCATTTATGAAAAGAAAACCAACTTGTTGCTGAAACAAGTGATAGGTAAATACTGTATTAAAATAGGATTATATAAATGGGGGTTTATATCTCTTAATAATATAAAAATGAATGTCTGTCTGTCTGTCTGTCTGTCTGTTCTCTATGCGCGACCAAACTACTGGACCGATTTTCACCAAATTCGGCACACAGGTACATCAGGTGTCCGGGAAGGTTTTAGACCAGGTCTCATCTCCTAGGACGTACCGTTCCCGAGATATTCCCAAAATATGATCTCCATCAGCCAACATTACAACTGGGAGCTTTGTTTTTAAACTCCAACTGCCATTCTCTGCAAAGCCACACAGGGAGGGCAGGTTTCCATAACAACCAGGTAATTATCAGCAGCTGAGGATCTCATCCATTTCTATTTACTGACACTGTTAAAGGTATTCCGGTTACCATAAATATAACTTATGTTTTTTTCTATTACTACAGTTCAGTAGTAATAAAAGATGTTTTCCTCCACTGCTGTCTATTGCGTGGGCTCATAAATAAGCATGGTATTGACCTTTAATTCAGGCCACCCTAAAAGAAGTACTTAAAACCCTCGCCCCAGGTCTCACTAAGCCACACCCCCAACTCTGTCAGGCCACAACCCCTTTCACTCCGCAGCCAACAGAGATTGAAAAAATAAAGGTAAAAATCAACTTCTGTCAGCTGCAGGGATGAGTGGGAGGTTGACTTTCTTTCTGCAACAACACACAGAAACATTAAATAAAATAGATTAAATCCACCTATGCGAAGCGCTTTGCTAAGCCACGCCCCGACTCTGTAAGGCCACGCCCCCTCCCACTCCACAGCCAACAGGGATTGAAAAAATAAAGGTAAAAATCAACTTCTGTCAGCTGCAGGGATGGGTGGGAGGTTGACTTTCTTTCTGCAACGACACACAGAAACATTAAATGAAATAGATTAAATACACCCATGTGAAGCGTCTTGCTAATCCACGCCCCCGACTCTGTCAGGTTACGCCCCCGCCCACTCCGCAGCCAATGGGGATTGAAAAAATAAAGGTAAAAATAAACTTCTGTTTGCTGCAGGGGTGGGAGGGTGAATTTCTCTCTGCAACGACACACAAAAATTTTAGATAAAATAGACTAATTATAGACTACAACTGTTCGAATCGTTATGCTAAGTCACGCCCCCAACTCTGTCAGACCACGCCCCCTCTCACTCTGCAGCCATTCTGCAACGACACACAGAAACATTAAATGAAATAGATTAAATCACCTATGCGAAGCGCTTTGTTAAGCCACGCCCCCAACTGTGTCAGGTCACGCCCCCTCCTACTCCGCAGCCAACAGGGATTGAAAAAATGAAGGGAAAAATAAACTTCTGTCAGCTGCAGGGGTGGGAGGGTGAATTTCTCTGTGCAATGACACACAAAATTTTAGATGAAATAGACTAATTTCAGACTACAACCGTTCGAAGCATCTTGATAATCCACACCCCCAACTCTGCCAGGCCATGCCCCCTCCCACTCCGTAGGCAACGGGGATTGAAAAAAATCAGCTGCAGGGGTGGGAGGGTAAATTTCTCTCTGCAATGACACACAAAAATCGTAGATGAAATTGACTAATTTTAGACTACGACCATTCAGTACTAATAAAAGATGATTTTTTCCACTGCTACCCATTGCAGGTCCCCATAAATTACCATGTCATCGACCTATAATTCATGCCACTCTGACCCCCGCCCCAGATCTCGCGAAACCACGCTCCGACTCTGTCAGGCCACGCCCCCTCCCACTCCGCAGCCAACGGGGATTGAAAAAATGAAGGTAAAAATCAACTTCTGTCAGTTGCAGGGGCGGGAGGGAGGTTGGATTTCTTTCTGAAACAACATACAGAAACATTAAATGAAATAGATTAAATATACCCGTGCAAAGCAATGTTTTCTTCCACTGTTAACCATGGCGTGTCCTCATAAATTACCATGGCATCGACCTGTAATTCTGGCCACCATCAAAAGAAGGACTTAAAACCCTGCCCTAGGTCTTTCAATGTCACGCCCCCGACTCAGTCAGGCCATGACCCCTCCCACTCCGCAGCCAATGGAGATTGAACAATTGAAGGTAAAAATCAACATCTGTCAGCTGCAGGGATGGGAGGGAGGATGACTTTCTCTCTGCAACGACACACAGAAACATTAAATGAAATAGATGAAATATACCCAGGCGAAGCCGGGTCTTTCTGCTAGTATATTATATTATATAAACAGGGTATTGTCAGAAAATTGACATTCAACAAAAACAAAACAATAACAAAAATGACAAAAGTCACAATTTACCACAGAAATGTTGCAAATATGCCTCAAAAGTCGCACATACAGTATTTTTCAAAAGTATCAAATGGGGCCTGGCAGGGGGTGGTTGAAATTGTGCATTTTGGTTTAAAAAAAAAGCTACATTTTAGTGTCATTAGTGTTAAAATGTTGCAAATCAAGAGAAATAGGCAGATAATCAAGTTTATATTAAAAAAAGTCACATTTTAACAGAGGTGTGTGCTTTGTGATATATGAGGTGAAACAAATCACCACTTTTGATTTGTAATGTTAGTATTTTTTATTTAGTATTTTTAAATGTCCCCCATTGCCTCAACATGATTTTTTTAAATGACAAAGACTCAAAAAGCCACCTTAGTAGAAGTGGATATATATATCAATATGTACAGTTCACACTTAAATCACTACTATTCGTAACTGAACTACTCCCCAAACTAATACTAATTACATGAAAAACCATGGAGTCCTAAATAGTTCATATAAACATACTCACAAATTTATTGTTACATAATAAAACAGCAACCATATACATCATATATAATCAAAAGAACCTCAGCTCAGAACATACCTGCCACCAGCTCGAATATCCAAATCACCATCTCACAATATCATTATAGCAATACACTATTGCACTCTGCCCTAAAAAAAAACAAAAAACATCTCAGCCTTAAAGGTGCTAGATTGAATGAACAAATATTAACCCCATATACGGCAGTACCTCAATAGATTGCACATAAGAATTCCCGTCTCAATATAATCTATGTATTAGGCATTACGTACCCCGAACTGGCCGCCGGTGACCTGCCTCCTCAACGCGCGTTTCGCGTATTGCTTCCTCAATTCTTATGTGCAATCTATTGAGGTACTTCCGTATATGGGGTTAATATTTGTTCATTCAATCTAGCACCTTTAAGGCTGAGATGTTATTTTTTTTTTTTAGGGCAGAGTGCAATAGTGTATTGCTATAATGATATTGTGAGATGGTGATTTGGATATTCGAGCTGGTGGCAGGTATGTTCTGAGCTGAGGTTCTTTTGATTATATATGATGTATATGGTTGCTGTTTTATTATGTAACAATAAATTTGTGAGTATGTTTATATGAACTATTTAGGACTCAGTGGTTTTTCATGTAATTAGTCTTAGTAGAAGTTGACAGACACAATTGTCATTAATCTTTATGGATGTGAAGGGGACGAAACCATTGAAGCTCCATTTCACATACACGTTCTCCTGGAAATATATGACTCAATTGACAACCATTCACTCGTCAACACTGTCCGGACACTTTTAGCATTTATTGGACAGCATTACAGTAGGGAATGAGGATGAGAAACCCCTTAACAAATGAAATGGTAACTCCCATTTCTCAAATTTACGTTTGCAGAAGAAATAACAGAGGGATGACAAAAAACATAGCATTATACGACCCTAAGAAGAATTGTAATTATGTAGTATAGTAAATAGATACAAGACACCAGTTTTTTCACGTCTTCACTTTCACAGTTATAATAAATAGTTTCTATGTAATTCAGGAAAGGCTTGACTTTGAATGATAACTTGAATGATAAAGTAAGACAGAGGAAAAACTCAAATTGTAGAGATTGCTTGTGTAACCTCTTGAATGCCTAAGGAAGTTATTGTACTAAAGCTGTGCTTGGCAGAAGTCACTGCGAACATTTTGAACATTTTGAGTGATTTGAAGACACAGCCAGAAAACCTCTCTCTCGCTGTTGTAGCCTTCCCATTCAGCAAGCTTCATTACTGTAATTATGTCTTTCAAACAGCCATTTAAATCTGTTTTGTACACAGAACATAATTCAAGCACAGATCATTGCAGTGTCTGCTTCACTAAAGGGTGGCAAAGCTTTAAACATGGGCTTTGTCATGATTGGGCTTTGCAGGACATAATGAGAAGTGCACTACCTGAGAAAGATAATTACTTAGAGTCCCAGTGAAACAGGTTCTCTCTCTTCTTTAAATACAGACCTGCCTGTTTTACATTTAAAATTTATAGTAGCTGTGGATTGTTTTGCAAATGCACCCAGTGTCCTTCTTCATTCAAATAAGGTATGCACAGTGTCCACTACCACTACCTGCTGACTGATAGACCAGCCCAGAAGACATTAGCAATGTATCCATCCTATGTCTGTCACTGATGTTCCAGATACCAACATCATCAGCAGTGAGCAGTGTATCAAACTATCATAGTATTCTGTAATTGGCACTGAGAAACTGGTGGCCATCTTTAGTAAAAGAAGAAATGTCAAGAAATGGGGAAAACCATGGCACAAAGCTTCAAAGTAGGGCACCAGAGGATTGCTTTAAAGAGAACTTGTCACCATGAAATGCAGTGCACTCTGCAGGCACCATGTTATAGAGAAGAAAGAGCAGAGAAGATCGATATATAGTTTAATGGGAAAAGATTCAGTAAAATGTGTAATTTACACATCTAAATCTGCTCTTTCTGACTTCAGTTGCACAAGGGGGCTATCTTATAATTTATTGGTAGCATTCCCTGTATAAGTGTGTACATACAATAGACATCTGTCAGTAACTGATCTTTGTGCATGGGGCAGTCTGAACTTAAGAAAGAGTAGAGGTTTTTAAATGTATAAATTACAAGTTGTACCTAATCTTTTTCTACAAACTGTATATCAATTTGCCTGGCGTCTTATATCCTTTAACATGATGCATACAAATTGCACTGTTTCATGGTAACAAGGTTTTTAGTAAGGCTACTTTCACACTAGCGGCAGCACGGATCCGGCACCTAAAGGGTGCCGACGGATCCGTACTGCCGCTGATACATGTTCTGCCGACATGTGCCGACGGATCCGTACTGCCGCTGATACAGCGCTCCGGCCCCACACATGTTGACACAGACACAGAGAACATACATACATACACACACATACACACAAACACATACATACTTACATACTCCAGCCAGGGATGCCGGCAGCACGTCTTCACGCGCCTCCTGCGCGCAGTGATGACAATTCCCCACAGTGCCCTCTGCTGGGCGCAGTGGGGAAACGTCATAGCTGCGCGCAGGAGGCGCGTGAAAACATGCTGACGGCGTCCCTGGCTGGAGTATGTGAGTATGTATGTGTATGTGTGTACGTATGTATGTATGTATGTATGTATGCCTGTATGTATCTCTGTAGCCGGATCCGGAATGACCCCCCATTGCAAGTCAATGGAGGACAGATCCGGATTACTGGTGTGTCACACCAAACGGATCCGTCCCTATTGACTTGCATTGGGGGTCATTCCGGATCCGTCTTGGTGCGGATGCCTGGACTGGAGAGCAAACCGCAGCATGCTGCGGTTTGTTCTCCGGTCTGAAGACGGAACGGAATGCTTTCAGGAGCATTCCGTTCTCTTCAGTTCAGTTTTGTCCCCATTGACAATGAATGGGGACAAAACTGAAGCGTTTTTTTCTGGTATTGAGCCCCTATGACGGAACTCAGTACCGGAATTTAAAAATGCTAGTGTGAAAGTAGCCTAAAACACCTAAAGGATTAGCATTAATTAGAAACACTGTATAAGGTGGTCTGTGCCTTTGTTCTTGTCTCAACATTTCCCGAGCTGTGAGGTGCAATATGACACTTATATGATACTAATATGATACTTTTTTGAGATTCGGCCTGTCAAGGGGTTTATTAGTATGCTAAGATGTTGTATAGAATTTGTAAGATTGAGAAACTTTAGTCCTTAAAAAAACCCTCCAGTTCAAGAAAAAAATTAACATTTACTGGGTAATGAACAGAACACTTAACTGGTGCCTTTATCTTTTTAGTTTGACTTGCTAATTCCCAGTTACTCTTCTGCCTTCTGCAGCTCTTCTGATACACACTCTGTATCAGTAGCCCAATACACTTCCTACTTATCCAGCTCTGCACTTGGATTCACGTGAGCAGTGCTGGCAAATCCAAAGACAGCATGAAGTGTCTTGGCCTATCAAATGCACAGTATGCATCAAGAAGTCTGAGAAACAGTGCATCTGCAGCTAAAAAGATGAAGAGGGCACCAGGTAAGATTTCAGGTTGTTCCTCTATTAATGTGATTTTTTTTTTCTTGAACTGAAGGGTCACTGTAACAGAATCTCAGGACTAGAGTTGAGCGAACGTGTTTGTAACGAGCACTGTACTGCTCGGATCCCCTGCGCTCGCATGGGCGCAGCCATCCGGATCCGTCCTCCTCACCCGATGGATCCGGATGCCTGCGCCCATGCGAGCGCAGGGGATCCGAGCAGTACAGTGCTCGTTACGAGCACGTTTGCTCAACTCTACTGAGGACACATTTTCACACAGAGAGTGAATAATACAGATATTCTTCAGTCCATCTATCTTCTGGGCTATAACCATATAATGACTGTGATGTGATGGAGAGAAGCAAAAACAATGATTGTTACTTCCATAGCTATGGCTACATGGTTTACATTGTATTGAATCCAATAGACTTGTACTGTATCTCTATGCTAAACAAATGTATACAAATGTAAAGTTAAAGAGAATCTGTCTCCATGGAATGCAATGCAATCTGCAGGTAGCAGAATATACAGTAGGAACAGTAGGATATACTGACCAGATATATCTTGTAATTTATCAATCTAAATCTCTGGTCTTTCTGAGCTCATTTCTAAATGGGGACATCTTACCAGTGACTGCCGACTATGTATAGACATGTACACCACATGTTCCTTCTTTTGTTGCTTTATCTTCTTCCTCTATCTTCTTCGTCCTTCACTTTATCCTCTCCTTCCTCCTGCTCCTTCCTTCTCCTCCTTCTGCTTCCTTCTCTTTTTTATTGAAAAGCCCTGAAACCTTTATTTGTTTCATTCGGATCAAGGATTTGAACCTATTTGAATGCAGATTCAAATGGCATAAGTTCTTTAAATTCTATGAAGGACATTTACTAAAGTGTTTAAGCCACTATTGTGGATTAAAAAATATAGCGCATGTTATCATTTGAAAAGTGATTTAGAGAGAGGGGCAAAGCTTTGTACAATAACTTTTACCAGAATCTGACGTAAGTTACAGCTGAAGTCTAAGCCACTCCCTATCTGTTCTAATTGAGAATGCTGGCCAGTTCTATTTTTCCACAGTATGCCGCCTCATGCTGCAATAGAGCCCTGGTACCTATGTTTGTGCTTGAACACCCATGGCTTATTTTAATCCTACAGATCTTGTACATGGGTGTACATGGTCTTGTGTGCCAGTCTTGTGGAGAAAAAACGCCATAGGGGAGTTACTCACACAGAGCTGGTAGCAATTGTGCTTGGCCTAGGTCTGGGACATTTTGAGTCTGAGGCCAAAGTATCAGTGGCATCACCAGTTACATTACAATAGAAGCAGAAGTGACCCTGCCACTTCTTTTAGAGGATTAGACTTAGATTTCCCCACTCTTTATTGCCACTGTGGCCATAACTCTTCTCCTCTGATGTCTCCTCATCAAAACGATTAGGCTCCCAGGTCCTGTCCAACAAACAATCATCATCGAAGTAATCACCTTTCCTGTCACATTTATCAGACTGTAATGTCTAATCTCATGGTGGGCTCCCCCTCCTTGTTCCCTGGTCTGTATTTGCCCAGAATGTCACTGTTGCTACCACTGTCCCTACCAATGTTGCTACAAGTGCCATTACCAACACAACTATGCATGGGGTCCCCTGTCTTCTCTTGAATCCCCACCTCAGAGCAGTCCAAATGCTTACTGCTCTCATATAAGCCTTCAACAGACAGATTCTCTTGACTATCTTCTACAGTCTCCTCATCCTCCTTGTCCTGAATAATAATGTTGCGCCAGGGATAACTGTGGCCAACCACTACTACTACTGCCTGTATGGCTGCCACTGCTACTACCCACATTCTGGTTCTGGTTGATGGAGGCCTGGTTCTTTGGTTCTTCTGTTTTGAACTCTTTGGTTTTCAAGATATTTTATTATGAGGCCTTATGAAAACCTCAATTTTCCTAAATGAAAAATCTCAGGTTTGGTAAACAGTCATACAAATAATGGAACGATTATAGCAAAATTGGAAGTGTGTTTTCTGTAATTTAAAGACAGAGGCACAATTATATTTTCTTTTTACATATTTTTACATTTTTTTATATTTTCTCTTTTTACAGATACAGTCACTGTTATTAACAAATTACATTGGGAACATTGAAGTATTGGTGCCCGTAAGATTTCGGCCTACTGTGTTACTGCTGTTTAAAAATGCAGGTTGCAAAAACACCTTTCTTCACTATTAAGATGAATGTTGTAAACCAGTAATGAATGCAATTACCCCCCTAAAAAAACAAAAAAACAACAACACCAATGTAATGATATAGGAGAGGCCAATAAGATCTCTGTGTACTCTATTTGTCTTTAAAAACTCAGTTAAAAAAAAAAAAAAAACTTTTTTCACTATTAAGATACATTTTGCAAACTTGTAAAGCCCTATTTATCCCCATCTACCAATATAACGGTGCAGGAAGGGAGGCAATATTTCTATCCATTATGTAATTTGA
>ONZH01007418.1:0-35747 GCA_900303285.1 Rhinella marina
TGAGACTCCAGAGGAGGTGTTGGCTGTAAGCAGTCAACAGAGCCAGGGAGGGGCATCCAGTGCCACACCTGATATCCTGTCCCAGCCACCGGAGGAAAGTAGCAGTGGTCCTGACTTTGATGATGATGTCGCTGATCGGACGTGGCGCCCTCAAGCAGCATTATCCTCAGCATCATCGGTGGAGGAAATAGAGGTGCCCCCGACCCAGCAACATCCCACTGTTGCAAGCAACCGAGGCACAAGAGGGAGGGGTAGAAGAGAAGCTATCAGGCAGAGATCACCCTCTCAAAGCCTTGGTCCTGAGAGGGCACCCTCAGGCAGCAGTGGCAGTCAACAGCCAGCAAGACCCCCCGTGGCTGTCAGCAAACCACGGTCCTCAGTCGTCTGGCAGTTCTTCCGCCTGGGGACAGATAAGCATATCGCTTTGTGCCTGCTGTGCAATGAGAGGGTCAGTCGTGGTAGGGGTGATAATTTCGGGACAACATCCATGCGAAAGCATATGGAAAGGCAACACCAACAGGCCTGGAAGAACCTTGACCCCAATACCACCTCCTGTCAGGATGCACCATACACTTCAGATCCCATCATGCAGCATCCTCTCACTGGAACTCAGGGCTCGTCAGCCTCAGTTGCCAGCAGCAGCACATTGTCACTGCCATGTACACCGCTAATGAGGCAGCAATCCCTGACTGAGTCCATGGGCAGACATCAGGTGTATTCCAGCAGCCATCCCATGGCCCAGAAACTGACCGGACACCTGGTTAAGCTGCTGGTGCTTCAGTCCCTGCCCTTCAACCTCGTGGACTCCCAGCCTTTCAGGGATTTCATGGCGTGTGCGTACCCCAGATGGCGAGTCCCCAGCAGCCACTACATCTCTGGAAAAGCTGTCCCATCACTGCACAGTTATGTGCAGAAAAAGGTGGGCGACTCGTTGGGACTCTCGGTGTCCAAGAGTGTGCACCTGAGTGCTGATGTCTGGTCCTCAAATTATGGGCAAGGGCAGTACATGTCTGTTACTGCCCATTGGGTCAACATCCTCCCAGAAGACCATCAGGAAGTTGGCCCATTCTTGCCACTGTCACCTCCACGGTGCTTTAGGGGGCCAGCATCGGGAAGCAGAGGTTCTGCCTCCACCACCTTGCAAACATCTGCCGCTTCTACTGCAGTCCAACCTGCCCTGGTGTCTTACCACCGATGTCAGGCCTGGCGCTCTCAGGCTGTCCTCCATTTGGTGAGCCTGGGTGAACGGAGACACAGTGGGCAGGAGCTCCTCCGGACCATCAGGGAGGAGGTAGATCAATGGCTGACCCCACTTCAACTAACGGTGGGAAGTGTGGTAGCAGACAATGGGAGGAACATTGTCTCTGCAGTGCAGCAGGGAGGGCTGAGTCATACACCTTGTATGGCACATGTGATAAACCTCACAGTGCACAGGTTTCTTCGATCATTTCCTGCACTACAAGACCTTATGAGGATGTTACGCAGAGTGTGCAAACACTTCAGCCACTCCTACACTGCAAGGAACACCCTGCTCAGGATCCAGAGACAGAGCAGTCTGCCCCAACATTGGCTAATCTGCGACGTGCCAACACGCTGGAATTCTGCCCTCCATATGCTGGACCGCCTGTACGAGCAAAGGTCAGCCGTTACAGGCTACCTCATGGGGCAATCAGGCAGCTTCACGCCACACTGCGACTTCCAAGTCACACACTGGCAGATGATGCGTGAAGTCTGCCAATTGTTGATCCCTTTTGAGGACACGACTTTGTTTGTGAGCAGGCAGGACTATGGGATCAACGACATCATCCCACTCGTCCATGTTCTGGAAAGTGTGCTGAAAAGCATCATCAGCGAGGATTCCCCGGCCACCACTCCAAGGCTGAACATTGCCTTGAGCCCAGAGATGGATGAAGTGCAGATGGAGGGTGAGGAGGAGGAAGATGTGTATGCCCAGCCATTCCACACACTGCCACCTGGCTTCTCTGCCTCTCAATCACAGGAGGAGATGGAGGATGAGGTGGTAAAGGAAGCGGAGGAAGACTCCAGCAGACCCTGGAACTATACCGAGAACAGTGGAGAGGAGAGGCGCTCATTGTCCTTGGTGCAGATGGGAAGGTGCCTGCGGGAGTGTCTGAGGAGTGACAGCCGGATTGTGGACATCCGACAGAGGGACCAATACTGGCTGGCCACCCTGATGGACCCTCGCTTCCGCCGCAAAATGGCAGAATTTTTTCCGCCATCAGAGAGGAAGGCAAAACTGGGGTACTACCGGGACCTACTCACCCGACAGCTGGTCTCTACTTACCATCAAGACCAGCCAGGTTCCCAGACAACATCCGCTCGGGGGGAACCAGCGCGCTCCACTACCACCACCACTAGTGGAGGTGTGAGAAATCGCTACAGCCTCCAATCGCTAATGAGCGATTTCATGCAGCCAGCTGCTGAAGAGGGGACACAACACCGGACTCATGGCGTGGACCAGCATGAGCTCACCCACCAGGTCACTGCCTACCTGGATTGTTCCCTGCCCCAAAGTGTCACCGACCCCGTGCAGTACTGGGCAGAGAAACTGGACATTTGGCCTCAACTGGCAGAGTTTTCTTTGGCTCTGTTGTCCTGCCCGAGAGGGTGTTCAGTGTGGCGGGTAACATCGTAACATCGCAAAGAACGAGGCTCTCTTGCCACAGTGTTGAGATACTGACTTTTATAAAGATGAATCGTGCCTGGATTACATCGGATTATACCACCCCCCTGCCAGATGTGAATGACTAAGTCATCAGTCACCCGTCTTGTATGGCAATCCGTGTGTCCAAGAAAATGACCTTAAGATTCCAAATATGTGCCCAACGTAAAAATCCATAATTTAAAGGGGTTGGCCACCCTAAGTATCAAAAATCCAAAATTCCCCCAGACAATAGCCAACACTATGAAGTATTTCTCAGGTGACGTGTACTGGCTGTACGTTATTTATCTAACCTGTTCACCATGACACACTTCCCTGGAGGAGATCCCTCAGACAGGCTGTGTGGGAGGAGCAGCTGCAAAGTGAAAGTAAAAATCCCAGCATGCACTGCAGCACGCATGTCTAGAGGAGCAGTCACATGACCTCCCCGCCTACCTGTGTTCCCATAGAGACAAGAGCCCCTTAGATAATATCAATAACCCAGTTATCAGTGAATAACTGTTGTACAGACATTGCAATAGAAAGAACGCCCCAGTCCCAACAGTAAAGGAGGGGGGGGTGTCACACATCACTATATACAATATAAAGTGGTGATCACATATCACTGTATTGGGGGCATCATATATCACTATATACAGTGTGCAGGAAGGAGAGGGCACATATTTACAGATGACATGACATCAGTGACTGCTGCTGATATCACTGACCTCAGCCATACTGACAGCTCAGAAGGGGTTAAAGCTCCTGACCTGTTGGTCTGGCTGGAATAAACATGTCTGTGATAAGATCACATTGCAGAGTGGTCATAGACAGGACAGACACTAGGATTGCTCACACTTTGTTGTCCACAGCACCTTTCTGGCTCTGCTACATCACTGCAGTCAGTGAGGTACATCACAGATTCTCCTCAGTCTCTCTTCCTCTTGCAAAGTTTCTTTATTTCAGCTTCTAACAAGTTTCTCTGCTAAGCCCCTTCAGCCCTGTATAGTCAGGACTGCAGTCACAGCAGAAGGAAACTTCTCTGACACAAGCAGGGTGCCTTTAGGACCCAGGAGCAGCACACTCCTTCCATGGACTAGTGCATGTGCAGGCATGGACGAGACAGGCAGTTATGAGTGCAGGACAGGAGGGGGTGTGGCTTCCAATAGCAAGGGAACCAGGTAGATCTGCTGCAGAAGATATATGAGGAAGTTTATTGTCTGCCTGCTTTCTTTAGAGTTTTAATAAGTGCTAACAAAGTGGCCAACCCCTTTAACTTATTAAGTAATGTTCACCCCTTAGACCCCAATTTAAAAAAAAATCACCTTAAAAATTCCCTACTTCATTAGGATACATTTAAATAAACAGAACCCCATCTCCAAATTTAATGCCCATGGTGTGTTGGCCATTTAACATCTCCACACCAGCTTAATGCCTCACACCGGTGCACTGTCCAACCCATACCCCAAGAACAGTACCATCCCTAAAATAATCCCCACGACTATGCTTCACAAAGTGGGGATTTCACCTTTTGTGAACTATAGCCATGGGGTTCTATCCCTGGCACCCGTGCCAAGGAAAACTACTCACCGTTTTGTGAGCGGGTACTAACTGTTCTTGAGGTATTTTGCTGATCTCATGAGAGTAGTAAAATCTTGCACCGCAAATCACGATGGGGTTCTTCTCTGTGCGAATGATTTCATGCCTCTCATGAAGTCACGTGTGGAATAAGGCTGTCTATGGGGTATATATCACGGAGGCTGCTGTCCTTCAGCTGTGATATAAAACACCTCCACAGTTAGTTACAGCAACAAACAGTTGCTGAAAGGCAGGTTAGCTTGCCTTATTTAAGGGTGCCTTTACAATGGGATGCTTTTTTGGGGTTCTCTGCTGCCTAAAATCCACAGCGCATCGTTGGCTGATTTTATGCCACCTTCAGTACTATGGGGCTGGACGCAAATACCCAGTTCAGTGCAGAACTGCGTTTGTCCGGATGGCACCATAGTACTTAACGCCGTTTGGTGAACGGTATAAAAATGCCCTGTGGATTTTACATAGCAGACCCGCAGCCACATGTGAAGGTACCCATAGGGTGAGGTTTTTTGGGAGTGACCAAAGAGAGGGCGGGAAGGTCACTCCCATACCCCATCAGGGGTTTTTCCCCTACCCACTTTAAAAGATAAGTCCAGGCAATTAATTACTTTCTGTGCCCTTACTTGACCCATAAACTTAGGCCCCATTTACATGACCGTAAGTGAACGGGGCCGTATCTATCCACAAAATTGCAGATAGATACAGCCCCATTCACTTCTATGGGGCCGGGAGCAGCGGCAGGGAGCTAGCTCCATACCGCGGCTCCTATGAAGAAAGTGCTATAGTTGTCTGTGCGCATGGACAACTATGGGCATTTTCAATGGGGCCGCCCGGCGTGTGGTCCGGGCGGCCCCATTAAAAATGCCTATAGTTGTCCATGCGCACGGACAACTCTAGCACTTTCTTCATAGAAGCCACGGCATGGAGCTATCTCCCTGCCGCAGCTCTCGGCCCCATAGAAGTGAATGGGGCTGTATCTATCATCAATTTTGCGGTCGTGTGAATGGGGCCTTATAAATTGCCCGGACTTATCCTTTAAGCCAGCTGGTGACAGCTCTTAAAAAAAAAAAAGCATACATCCATTGGGTTGGGCGCTGCACTCGGTAAGGACATCAAACTGGTGTATCAAAGATATATATATATATATATATATATATGTCTTCACAACAGCCATAGGCCCAGATTCAACAGGTTTTACACCAGAGTAGTTGCGTCAATTAGTAAAGCGAGTGCCAGTGAGGTGTCCATTTCATGAAAATTTGACACGTATTTTTGGATAATGGAACTGGCATAAAGCCTTCTTGAATCTGTGCCTTTCTAAATGTCCTTTCTTCACCTCATGGATTCTGTGGGTGAGGTTGTCTGTCTATTTCACTGTATCCGTATCCTACTAGACTAGCTGTAATGTTTGAGGTTTTTTTTTAACGTTGACTGTCCTGTGCTGAGCTACAAAAGATAAAGCATAAATTTAGATTCTATTTTGAAGACAGAAGTTTCACCAATTACACTTTTGAATTTAGCGGACGCCTAGGTGCCTAAGTGAAGGCGTCTATGACTGACGAGCGGTGGTGCATTAAAGGGTTAATAAACTCAGCCTGCAGCAAGGGGAAAAAATGGTTGTGCCCGCGGCGGTGTTTCTCTTGTGGACACTGTTTCAAATTACCAGCGAGAGGGTGTTTCTTTTAACCAACACCCCTGCGTCCTGGTTGGCTGAAGTGGTGGTAGCGGCTAAGGGGTTAAAAGGATGGCCCTGATAGGGGGACGGCCTCTTTCTCCAGCATCTTGACTGAAAGCTTCCCACCCTCCCTTCCCCATTATTTCATCGTTTTCTTTACTTTTCTGATTCATTTCTGGTTTGTTTGTGTTTTACATTACAAGACACATCAGAGGTCGGTTGACGATTTCAGACAGAGAAGAAGGCAGACTTGCCCACAGAACGCTGTGGGGCAGAGCGCCTCAATACTCCAGGTTATGGTGTTTATGGTCAACAAGTTGAAGTTTTGGAATAAGATAAGAAAATAAAGCTGTGACCGACCCTTACCCGACTTAAGGTGTTGTGTGTTTTATTGGCCGGCTGCGAGGGTGGTTTGGTGGGGGGTTTATAGAGTTCAGTCTCGGCAGTTGCAGTGCCCGGGGTGCCGTTGTTGCTACGGGGGCGACCCTTTCCCCCTCCAGGGCCCTCTAAGGTGATTTTCCTTTATGTCCCAGTGGTAGGAGTGCCAAGGGGTATTTAGGCCACTTAAGTTTGGTGGGATTTTCACGGTGTTCCTACCTCGTGAGATGAACAGGTCCCAGGCGGTGGCTCCGGCTGCAGAAAATTACTGGTAGTAATAATTGAGGGTCGTCATATGGGAATGATGCGCAGACTTTTGGGAATGGGCCAACGTAGTTTTATTGGCTTAACTTTGAATGCAAATAACTCAGTTCATCCTTCAGCTTGGTGTCCAGCAAGTGCAGCTTATTGCTTATACTTGGCAGATGCTTGGAAATTCAAGTTTCAGGCTTCCAGTTCTAAGCTGAGGTTACCTCTTAAAGGGAACCTGTCATCTCCGAAACTCACCCGGAACTAGAGTAAGAGATGTATAGTGTAAGTGATGCTGAATCCGAATATGTAAGTTTTACTCTCTTATATTCTGACTCTGTGCTCCCACAAACCGGCAGTAAAATGCACTCAGTGGACTCCGGTGCTCACTCACATAATGGAAAGGACTCAAAGAAGAGTCCTCTCAATGTATTTTACTGCCGGTTTGTAGGAGCACAGCGTCGGAATGGAAGTGAGTATGAAGATAAAACTTATATATTCTGATTCAGCATCACTTACACTATACACCACTTACTCTAGTTCAGGGGTGTTTCGGAGATGACAGGTTCCCTTTAAGTCTGGCTTCCCTTGAGAGTATTGGTGTGCCTTATTGCTGACTATATTACTCTGTCTTTAGGGTACAGCAGAGCTGAAGATGCTCTGCTGTCCTGCACATGTCCTCCCCAATCAGGGTACAGGGGACAACTCCCTGACTAAACTGTCATTTCCTCCTCACTGCAGGAAGTTGGAGTAACTTAACTTCTCTCCAGCAGAGGGGGTCAGAATGGACTAAGGACTGTACCATTCTGGTAAAACTACATCTGAATCTGCCAGAGTATTTACTGACACCTGCTGGTCCACCAGATACATATAAATGACATTACATACACATATAGACTATTGCGCTACTATGCTGGTACGTTCCTGCCTTGTGAGTAGGGTGTCCGATCTCTGTTATCCCCTCTCAGCAGACGAACAACCTATGTAAACTGCACTAAGCAAACATTTCTGACTGACTCTGAATATTCTGGCCACGAATACCAAAGAAACCATGGGGGTGTCTTCACTCTGTAATCCCACCATTGTGAAATGATAAGCCCAAAAACGGAAGGGTGGCTTCATTCTGTAATCCCTTCCAAGCACCAAAGCCTGATAATGCTTTACGCTTTGTCACCTTGATGTCTATCAGTAGCTGCAAGTTATTTTTTGCCTGGAGGCGGTGCTCAAGGCTTCAGGACATAGTGAACTAGGAGGAGGAATCTACCTGTCCTACCAGAGTTCCAGTGAGAGACTATTCTCTCCTGACACATATAAGACACATCTATAGCAGTGAGGATAATCCTGAAGGAATAAGAGAAAACTGCTTGTGGCTCTGACACCTGGCTACCATGAACCATTAGTGTGAAACGCCCTCAGAGGCAGCATATATATCTGAGGTAGAGACAAGTAAGGTGCTAACTATCTGGCTAAGTGCATGACCATACATTAAAGTGCATTGGAGGACACATTGTGGCACCTGCAAAGAAACACACACGATGGGCAATATTCTTGATCGTTGCTGAAAGTTAAAATATTAGTGCAAACATTTAAGTGCAAATATATTAAAAGCATAATATAGGATATCTGTGGTTACATTCAAGTCCATCTTTTCTTCTTCTTTGGCTTGAGACTGGAACAAAGTCCAAAATTCAATTGAAATTTGTAATCCACATGGGTAATAAAATAGGTTATAAATAGCTGAAAAGGTTTCTTGACAAACCCTTTTAAAAGTGATTTTCCAACAACCTGAAAAGGGGGTAAAAAGGATGTGGTGAGCAAACATGGCGCAACTTGGATTATTGCAGATGGGGGGAGTCCAGCCACACGTGTCCATCATGGTGGAAACACGGGCAACAGAACAAATTAAAACCTAGCCAACAGGTTCTCACCAGTCAGGGCTCAGTACACGGGGTGGCTCCCATTAGTCCTGTAGTTCTTTGCCAGTACTTGAGTGTGGGCTACCCTTAGTGGAAAGCCGGCAAATCCTCCTCGTCGCTGCTGGAGCTGAACGACATAAGAGGGCGCTCCTGCCTCTGATAGGCCTCACGGTAGGCAGCGGCCATTCCCCAGCGTCCTCTTAAAGATAGATGTGGCACTGGTCGGGGCAGGGTCCCAGTGGTCACACTGGTGACTGTGGTAGCCATTTTGGAACAGACCCTGTAAGGCCCGGATGCTCCTGCCGGGCCCACTGGCGACCGAACCTCGGGTTGTAGAGGCTCGGCCAGAGGCCTACCCCGGGCAACAGATTGGGCTGCTGGTGCCTCCTGCATCAGGTGGTAGGTGGCCAGTGGGTTGAAAATAAATTTGCTGCCTGTAATCTGACCCACCTGGAACGCTGGCGGTGGAGGAAGCTCGGGAATGAGTAGCTCCGGCTCGCCGAGAAGAGGTCTTGCTCCTGGCTGACTGTCTCCCGCTTCATCCTCTCGTGGACAGTGAGTAAGGGTGGCGGTCGCGGAGTGATCTTCCCATTCCTCTTGAGGTGCCTCCGGCATTTGTGGTCTGGTGATGACCTTCACCCCGGTGGCAAAGGGGCCTTGTAGGCTCTTCATAGGTGTGAATTCTACGAAGTCGCCCGCATGGAGGTTGTGTCATGCTGGAGGGAGGTACGGCCTCTTCACGGAGCGACGATTAACGTACAGCTCCTCAGCGGACTCCTCATCTGTGATGAACCCCAGGCCACGGTCCACGCTGAACCAAAGCACAGTCCCGGTGCGCCTTTCGAGAGTCGGGTCACCACGTCGGGGATGTTCCAGCACCTCGACCACCCAATCTTCTACAACCCTTTTATAGTCCCACAGGGTAGTAACATTTTTAGTTACCGCAGCAGGAACGATGGGGTTTTGTTGGAGGTCGTTATGTCGGGGCTTAGGCGAGGTGGGGACTCCGGCCACTCGGTTGTGGACTTCCTCCGCAGGCCCAGCCATCTTGACTCGGACTTTGGCCCAGATGTATGCTGGCTTCCTGAGTGCACCGCTGGTTGCGTCCATCTTTGGGACCATGTGTGCGGCCTTGCTTGCAGGATCTCCAGCTGCTATAACCGGTAGATGAGGCACTTCGGGGTTCGGCACCAGCTGTGCCTTGCGGATAAGTTGGTCCAGGCGAACCTCCGCTGGTCTAGGTGTAGGCTCATATGGGTCGTGCCCCAGACCATATCCCCCCAACTAGGGCCATGCTGACAGGACGCCATGTTGTTGCCTCTCTCTTTCTTCGCATACACCGGAGATGAAGGAGGAGCTAAGGGGGTGGAGTGTTCGCTCTGAATGCTCCCCCCAGCAAGTTCCTGGCGGGCTGGATTAGATTTTCCCGCGCTACAGGGGGCCGTGCCATGGTTTTCACGCTCTTGAGGGGACGGTTTCTTTGCTTCAGCATGAAGAAGCTGCGCCACTAGTGAGAAAATGGCGTTGTTAACTCTTCTGGTGCCGGCGCGCAGCGTTTTGCGCCGTCTGCACCGCAGCAACTGTGTCATTTTTCAGTAGACATCTGTCAGGTTTTCTGACTAATTATTTGGCCTTGTAGATAAAAGGCTATTAGTTTAAAGTCTGTTTTAGGGATGGTTGAGCTGTGGCCTTAACGGTACAGGCACTTCAGACTCATCCTGTTCGTGACGCTAATGCGTACATATTCAGTTAAGTAGCGTACCTTTGACAACGCTACACTGTATGTTTGTTACTTGAGTAGGAATGTTCGCAGACGCAGTGTATATGTACGCTAATGCGTACATATTCAGTTAAGTACCGCACCTTTGACAACGTTACACTGTATGTTCGTTATTTGTGCGAGAATGTTTGCATTAGCGTAAGCATTAGTGTAAAGTCTCTAATATGCGTATATTTTGCGTCGCCATTGTTGAAGTCACTTGGATTTTTTCCATTTTTTCTTTGTAATAGCAACTGCAATTAAACAAAACTATACCCTATCTGACTCCCATTATTGTAGAAGCAATTATTCAGCCGTTATAGCAAGGTTCGTTTTAGGTTTGGTTCGTACGAATCCGAAATTAAAGAAAGTTCGCCGAAGCGAACCGAACTTTTCAAAAGTTCGCTCATCCCTAATTTTGACAGGTTTTTTAATTTTTTTCAATTTTTTTTTTTACATTTTACCACTTTTGCACAAAAAATTTTTGATAAAAAAAATCTTGTTTTTGAGTTGCTATTCTCTGAAAGCCATATACAGTTGTGCTCAAAAGTTTACATACCCCTGCAGAATGTTAGCTGTCTTGTCCATTTTTCAGAGAATATGAATGATAACACAAAAACTTTTTTTCCACTTATGGTTAGTGGTTGGGTGAAGCCAATAAATGGCATTCACAGACTCAAGGGTGTGGATATATATGAGCTATAATATAATATAAGCCACAACATGTGGAAAATTTACCCACTAAAGGTAAATAGTAGATATCCCACCCTCATAAGCCAAAAAAGACTATGCCGGTGAGCGCACACCATCACATATCAAGCAGATGTCATGTAACTGGCATGTAACACCAATTCAAAAAACGTAAACATAAGAACATATAAGTACAGTACAAATTCAAATGAAAACTCATACAGACCGCAGTGTGTCCAGGCCACCAGGCAACTCCCCATGTCCAGGCCACCAGGCAACACCCTCTAGTCTGTAAATGTGCAGTATTTATATTGTTTTTTACATTCTTTTTTTATATCTGGCATATATTATCTGGTATTGGAACCGATAATTCTTAGGTTATATTATACTCTCTGTCATAGATTGCTGTAGTGTCTGAGCTACCTTTTACTGCAGCCACATAAGTGATCCATTTTTATTATCTAGTCTTGTAATGTTTTTATGGAATTATAGCAATAAAATTTGTATGTGTTTGAAATTGTTGGTTGTGGTGTGACATGTTTTTGGAGTGACTGTGTCAGATGTGTAACATATCTGGCACCTGTGATGTATGGCGTGAGCTCAACTCATGAACCATCTCCATACATTCCTTAGTGATCAATTAAGTACAATCATTGTTATCATTAGAAATTTTCATAGTTGTTTTTAGTAAAAAGGCAACAATTTAACAGACCAAAGAGGTAACTAGAGATTGCATAACTACAATTTTCAGAATACATTTACTATATCTACTACAAAATACATTTTGAGATACAAGCCAGCACAGCCAGGAACTAATAGTAGTCACAGATAATCTTCCCTTGCAATGGAGAACACATATTTTAACCCCTTCCCGACCGGCGCCATACATGTACGGCGCTCGGGCGGTGCGGGGACATGACGCCCGCTCGCCCGTGCGGCGGGCGTCATGGTCGGCAAGTCTCTGCTGTTTTTAACAGCAGAGACTTGCGGCTACTTACCGCAATCGGCGGCGTCTTCCGATGGGCTTCTTATTCCTTGTGTGCCCTTCTGAAGACTTCCGGTGGCGTCTGAACCCGGAAGCGGTTCGCTTCCGGGTGATGTACAGACGACCCGATTGGCCAATCGGGCCGTCTGTACACTCTATGAAAGCTGTAATCCTCGCTGGTGAGGATTACAGCTTTCAAAGTGCAATTCTTATTCTGGCCACTAGATGGCAGGCCAGGATAAGAAATGAGCAATCATGAGTTTTAATTCAAGATTAAAAATCAGAGATTGCTCATAGTGAAAAAATAAAAAGTACAATATATTAGCTCATATTTGAGCTTTCAAATAATAAAAATTTTTTTAAAAAAATGTAAAAAAATATATAAAAATAAAAAAATATAAAAGTTTAAATCACCCCCCTTTCCGTATAATTAAAAAATAAATACCTAAATAAAAATAAATATAGACATCATGGGTATCACCGTGACCGAAAACGCCCGTACTTTAAAAAAAAAAATTCCAACATGGTGAATTGTGTGGCGGAAAAAAGCGTCAAAATGTCGATTCTCTATTTTTTGTCGCTTTTTTTTTCTAAAAATAAATAAATAAAAGGCGATCAAAAAGTCATACACACCCCAGAATGATATCAATAAAAACTTCAGATCGTCCCGCAAAAAATGAGCCCCCATACAGCTCCATACACATAAATGCCAAAAAGTTATAGGGGTCAAGATATGACGACCCAAAAAAAAATAACCAAAAACCAACTTTATAATTTTTTTATCACTATCAAAACACAAGAAAAACTATACATGTTAGGTACCGCTGGATTCGTACTGACCTGTAGAATGAAAGTAACTGGTCAGTTTTAATGAACAGCGAACACCGTAAATAAGAAACCCGGAAAACTGTAGCGGAATAGGGTTTTTTTCGCAATTTTACACGATTTGGAATTTTTTTCCCGCTTCCCACTACGCCATATGCAATAATAAATGGTGGCGTTTGAAAGTACAACTTGTCCCGCAAAAAAACAAGCCCTCATACAGTTATGTGAACAGAAAAATAAAAAAGTTATGGCTGTATGAAGGCAAGGAGCAAAAAACGAAAACGCAAAAACGAAAAAACATCCGGTCGTGAAAGGGTTAAAGATCTGGGCTTACAGTGACAAATGTTCTTTTGCTTTTCAAATAGATAATTTTAACTGGCTCTTAACAACTGAACCCAACAATGGAATACAATAGGAATTGTAAAATAGATTGACATAATATTTGAGGGTACAGAAAACAAAGCGTAAGACACTGGTAACAAATATCTTGCCACACTAGAACTAAGATTGTCAGGATAATGAATTAAGAAAGGGTTTTTTAGAATTTTTGATAGTTATTCTACAAGAGCACATTTCCACTAAGTAAATGTAAGCCATTTCATGTAGGGCAATTTCATCTCTGACTCCGTATCAATGTGTAAGAACAATAAGGTATTCCTGGTATCACTCATAGCTTTCAGTGCTACATTTAAAATTTTGTGACTTTGATCAAGTACCATGTTAATTGTTTATATATGTACGAAAAATAAGGAATCTGGGGTACTGAAAGCAAGAGCAAGGGACTCAAAGGCTATAGGTAGAACAAATCTTTTGGACTGGGACTAACTTGTAACTTGTACATTTAATAATATTTTATTGCTTCAGTGTCTACAAATGAACCAACTTTATGAACAGTCTTGTTTAGAATATCCTACTATACTTTGTTTACACCCCTACTTACACCTATGTGTATCCATAATTATATAATACAAAGAAACCCTGTGCAATCTGATCTTACAGCCATACTTCCACTTGACCACTCCTCAACCCCTTGCTTACCACTGCACAACTATGTACATCATGGCAGTAAGCTCCTATCTGTAACCCCACTTATAAAAGTGTTGGTTTATAACAGGGGAGGACTGGGAACTAAAAGTGGCCCTGAAAAAAAAATTAAAGTGGCCCCATGTTGTAGACTTGTCCATATTGAAAGAGGGCAACACCTTCCACAGAACATCACATATTTAATAGTATTACACACTTCATAGTTAATTATTATTATCATCATCATCATCATCATCATCATCATTATTACTATTATTTTATGGGTAGCTGATGAGTTAACATTATGCACTATGCAACTCACTCAAACTCCTTAAATTTTGTCTAGGGATAAACTATATTACTAGGGATAAGTGGCAACAGTATAATCCAGAAATTAAGCAATATAACAAGGTTACGTAGAAAGTTATGAAATAGATATCTATTGCTTTTTTCAACTGTAAATATGACCATAAAAATGCCTACCATCTGACAGGAGATAATTGCTAAGAGAAGTAAGACCAAAAGAGCGTTGCTGAAAGCTTAATATCTACGCGCAATTTGTGGTGAGGAAAGATATTATAAAACCAATCCCAGAGAAACCAAAAAGACCAAGTTTAGAATTCAGAGTCATGAAGACAAATAAAATGAGCTTATTAGCTACACTGCAATGAACAAACAGTCATCTACAATGATCAATATTTGACAATTGAACTTCACAAGATCTCTGCACAGGTCAAATAATGATATAGGAACAACAGTTTAGATATAAAGAAAGTGTTCCTCGGACAAGTAATATAAACTGTCTCTTTTTATATCTCAGTTGTGACGATTCTTGGAAAAGTACAATGCATTTGCCAGTATGCCTAAGACACTTAATTTAAATATTGTCACCCTCAATATAAAGTAAAAAATGCAATCTAAACAAGTAAAAAGTCAATAGTTAAGGGTGCCACATAATTGTTCAAGGTTATACCGGGGTCGGAATAAGGGGAAGGTCACCCCCACCTCCAGTGGCAACACAGCTCACATATCATAAAAGGTCTGTGGCCTACAGCGCAGATGGTGGTGGAGGATTGGGAGCCAGTTTTTTTTTTTTTTTAATTTTATTTTACTTTAAGCAATGGCACTACTAGTACTGGGGACACCAAGGAAGGCATTAGGAGGTACAGCATCATGTATACTGGCACTGGGGTGGGGAAAACATCATAACTAGAGATGAGCAAGCACTAAAATGCTCGGGTGCTCGTTATTCGAGACAAACTTTTCCGGATGCTTTCGAGTAACGAACCCCATTGAAGTCAATGGGAGACTCGAGCATTTTTTGCAGGGGACCAAGGCTCTGCCTAGGGAAGGCTGGGTGAAAACCTGGAAACATCAGAAAATGATGGAAACACCACGGAAATGGACAGGAAAAAGCAGGGGCAGCATGAATGAATGCCTCTGAGGCTGCCTAATCCCACCATTACCCCAAATTCTCCTGCAACAGCCTGGTGGTTACCCTCAAGACAATTGTGCTGACCCAGACCAAGATGGGCAAGGCAGATGCGCTGGCACATGTTAGTAAAGCACCCAACTAGGTGCAACGAAGGTCCATCACCCATGCCCATGCTGGCACTGTTCTCCTATCCTCAGCCACATGATGCAGGTATAAGCCTGACACAGCATGGCGGTGACACCAAAAAGTGACCAAGTTAGATGAGGTAGCAAGTGAGCCACCCAAAAATTTAGCCTGACGCAGCATGGCGGTGACAACAGAGTGACCGAGTTAGACTCAGGTAGCAGGAAGTGAAGCACGGATGGTAATTCTAAGGAGGAGGAGGAGGGGTTGGAGGAAGAGGCATAGTAAGTCTGAGAAACCGTGACCGAGGTAGGCCCCGCAATCCTCCAAGTGGGCAGTACATGAGCGGCCCCAGGGTCAGACTCGGTCAGAGTGACCGAGCTACATGACGGTAGCAGGTAGAGCACATAAAAAATTTAGCGTCGCCTTGTATGGCTGTAACTACACATTGACCGAGCTATACGACGGTAGCAGGTAGAGCACAGGAAAAATTTAGCGTGGCCCTGTATGGCTGCGACTACACATTGACCGAGCTACACGACAGTAGCAGGTAGAGCACATTAAAATATTTAGCGTGGCCCTGTATGGCTGCGACTACACATTGACCGAGCTACACGACGGTAGCAGGTAGAGCACATTAAAAATTTAGCGTGGCCCTGTATGTGGACGTTGAGGGCTTGTGCATGTAGGTGGGCTGAACTTTTTTCTGCTGGCGCTCCAACGTCTGCTCTAATGACCGCTGAACGTTGAGCAGGGACACATTGGTGTACAGTGTGGAGGATCATGGAGGCAAAGGGGTGGTTTTCCGGCGGGAGGCGCTCGTGCCAGGGTCCTGGACTGGGGGTTGACTCGCAGAGGCAGCGAGTAACACAGGGGAAGGAGCAGTGGTGGGACACGCATGAGGGGAACGGACGGCCTTGGTTCCATAGTGTTTAGCACTTGTATACCTGCGCATTCTGGTGGTTGTTAGGCTGGTAGTGGTAGAACCCCCAATTTGGCATCAACTGGTACGGCTGTCAACATTGAGCTTGAACTAGTGGGGCATGTGTGGTATCGATTCTTCTCAGTTTAAAATCGTATACGTCCCCTATCTTGGGACCATATATTTCATGGATTTTTCGAACACGGAAAAGGAAAAAGAGCTTGCTCTGGCCAGGGGAGTATCTTTTCTACTGCAGCTAAGGGGATGTGTCCATGCTCTGCCTATCACAGGTCAGGATCCAATTAAAAGAAGACCCAAAAAAAAATCTGTTCTTCTTATCAGTTCAAAATCTAATACGTCCCCTATCGGGGTAAATTGTTTGGAGAGAGGGCCTTTAGGTGGGGGGAAGGCTGGGGGGAAGGAGGTTGAGCTGGAAGAGCCAGAGGAGTGCCCCCTTGGCTAGCGTGTGTGGTGGTGACAACAGCCGGATGGAGTTCGAATGACAACGCAGGACCCCAACTCAAAAATTTAGCATCAACCAGTACGGTTGTCAACTCTGAAATTTGTCAAGTGGGGCATGTGTTGTATGTATTCTTCTCAGTTTAATATCGTATACGGCACCAATCCGGAAAAATAGTCTGGAGAGAGAGAAAGAGCGGAAAAAGACGTATTTTTAAAAGTGACGTTCAGTATAGATCAGTTAAAGAGAAAGAAAGGATTTTATGAAATGGATTTGTATCACTGAGAGCAAAAGAACGTATTTTTTTTTACGTGACGTGCAGTATCGATCACTTGGAGAGAAAAAGGGGAATGTGCAGACTAGGGCTGCTATAGTACAAACCACTATGGCGGTGACCACAGAGTGAGCGAGTGACACTGCGGGAGCAGGCGAAGCACATCAAAATTTATTATGGCCCTGTATGTCGGCGGTGACAAAAAAATGAGCGAGTGACACTGAGGGAGCCCAGGAGAAAACAGGAAGAAATCAGCTGTCATCATGGCTTCACTCACTCCTCCCTATGTGTCGTTCAGACAGGCGCGCTTCGGCACCAGGACGTCACGTATGTGGGAGGAAAGGGGTGTGTTCAGAAGTTGGCGGAGCTATGCAGATAGGTAGGCCGAAGAAGAGCATGATGGTGGGGACGGCCTGTCTCTCCAGTCGTCGGCGAGAGAGATACAGCAGGAGTGCTCCTGAATTGTGGCCGGGGCCTGGAGGCTGTCTCCTTGAGAAATGCTCAGGGTGGCCGAACGCCGGGCTCGACGGCGGACCGTTTTCGGGTTATCGATTGTCGAAAATTTGGCTTACATCAAGTTTAGTATCTGTTCTTATCAGTTGCTGTGGCTGTTGGTGGTAAAGTGGTGAGCATAGCTGCTTCCCAAGCAGTTGACCCGGGTTCGATTCCCGTCTATCGCATTATGTGGCCCTGCGGAAAAATTGATTGGAGAGAGGGCCTGTATGTGGTCCTCCGGAAAAATTATTTGGAAAGAGAGAAAAAAGACGTATTTAAAAGTGACGTTCAGTATAGATCAGTTAAAGGGAAAGTAAGGATTTTATGAAATGGATTTGTATCACTGAGAGCAAAAGAACGCATTTTTTTACGTGACGTGCAGTATAGATCACTTGGGGATAAAAAGGGGAATGTGCAGACTTGGGCTGCTATAGTGCAAACCACTATGGTGGCTACAACAGAGTGAGCGAGTGACACTGCGGGAGAAGGCGAACCACATAAACATTTTTCGTGGCCCTGTATGGCGGCGGTGACAACAGAGTGACTGATTTAGTATGCGGTAGCTGGTGAAGCACCCAAAAATTTAGCCTGAAACAGCATGGCGGTTACACTACCAATGACTTTGTCTGACTGAGAATGCAGTGAAATGGCTTTTATTGAGCCTCCAAAATTTTTTTTCTTTTCGGAGTACATAAAGTCGACCCTCAGCAAAATTTTTTTTTTTTTAAATGTCGGTATTTGTGCCTCCTGAAAAATTGTTTTGGACTGTCTGTTTGACTCTCCTGAAATATTGTTTTACAGTGTCTGTAGTTGACACTGCGGAAAAATTGTCGTAAAAGAGTGCCAGTTGGCCCTCTAAAAAATAGCGTTTTGGGTCAGCGTTAGGCAAAGACGACAAGGAGGAGGAGGAGTAGGAGGAGTAGAGAAGAGGAATCGGATACATATGTAATGTTAATCTTTAGCTGCTTTCCCCCGAAGGAGATTTGAATTCCGTGGAAATCCAGGCTTTGTTCATTTTAATAAGCGTCCGCCTGTCAGCGCTGTCAGTAGACAGGCGTGTACGCTTATCGGTGGTGATGTCACCAGCTGCACTGAATACCCGCTCTGACAACACGCTAGCGGCAGGGCAGGCCAGCACCTCCAAGGCGTACAGTGCCAGTTCAGGCCACGTGTCCAGCTTTGAAACCCAGTAGTTGTATGGAGCAAAGTGATCGGTCCGGACGTTGGTATGGTCAGCTAGGTACTCCCTCACCATCTTTCTGTAAAGCTCACCCCTACTCTGCCGAGACTGGGGACAGGTGACAGTGTCTTGCTGGGGTGACATAAAACTGGCAAAGGCCTTGGAGAGCGTTCCCCTGCCAGTGCTGGACAAGCTGCCTGCTCACCTCCTCTCCCCTGCTACTTGGCCCACAGAAGCACTCCCTCTGCCGCTAGCGGTGTCAGATGGGAAGGATTGTTTCAGCTTGTGCACCAGGGCCTGTTGATATTGATTCACTCTCATACTCCTTTCCTCTACAGGGATGAGATTGGAAAGGTTCTGCTTGCACCGTGGGTCCAGGAGAGTGAACACCTAGTAATCGGTGTTTGAAAAAATTCTTCTAACGCGAGGGTCACGGGATAGGCAGCCTAACATGAAGTCTGCCATGTACGCCAGAGTCCCAACATGCAAGAATTCCCTCTCCTCACTGGCCTGACTCTCCATTTCCTCCTCCTCCTCCTCTTCAGCCCATACACGCTCAAGAGTTAAGAAGGACTGAGCATTGGTACCCTCTTCTGTCTCGCCGACATTCTCCTCCTCTTCCTCCTCATCCTCATCCCCCTCCTCCTATACGCGCTGAGAAACAGACCGGAGGGTGCTCTGGCTATCAAGAGACGTATTTTCCTCCACCGTCTCTTGTGACAAGCGCAAATCTTCCGACTTCATGCTGAGCAGTGAATTTTTCAACAGGCAAAGCAGCGGGATGGTGAGGCTGATAATGGCGGCATTGCCGATGACCATCTGTGTTGACTCCTCAAAGTTGCTCAACACCTGGCAGATATCAAACATCCATGTCCACTCCTCATTGTAGACTTGAGGAATCTGACTGACCTGACTACCAGTTCTGGTGGAAGTTGACATCTGACAGTCTACAATCGCTCTGCGCTGCTGGTAAACTCTGGATAACATGTTTAATGTTGAATTCAATCTCGTGGGCACGTCGCACAACAGTCGATGAGCAGGCAGTTGTAGGCGGCGCTGCGCTGCCCTGAGAGCAGCAGCATCTGTGGTCGACTTGCGGAAATGCGCACAGATGCACCTTGGTGAGCAAATCAGACAGATTGGGGTATGTCTTGAGGAACCGCTGAACTATGATATTGAACAAGTGGGCCAGGCATGGAACATGTGTCAGTCTGCCGAGTTGCAGAGCCGCCACCAGGTTACGCCCGTTGTCACACACAACCATGCCTGGCTTTAGGTTCAGCGGTGCCAGCCACAGATCGGTCTGCGCCATGAAGCCCTGTAATAGTTCTTGGGCGGTGTGCCTTTTGTCACCTAAGCTCAGCAGTTTGAGCACCGCCTGCTGGTGCTTATCCACGGCACTGCTGCTGCGCCTAGAGCTCCTGACTGAAGGCGCGGTGCCCACGAATGGTAATTCGGAGGAGGAGGGGTCGGAGGAGGAGGCATAGTACGTCTGAGAGACCGTGACCGAGGTAGGCCCCGTAATCCTCGATGTGGGCAGTACATGAGAGGCCCTAGGGTCAGACTCGGTCCCAGCCTCCACCAAGTTAACCCAATGTGCCGTCAGTGATATATAATGTCCATGCCCTGCAGCACTTGTCCACGTGTCCGTTTTTCGGTGGACCTTCTCAGAAACAGCATTGGTCAGGGCACGGATGATGTTCTGTGACACGTGCTAGTGTAGGGCTGGGACGGCACATGGGGAAAAATAGTGGCGGCTGGGGACCGAATACTGAGGGGCAGCCACCGCCATGAGGTTGCGAAAGGCCTCGGTGTCTACCAACCTATAGGGCAGCATCTCCAGGCTCAGCAATTTGGAGATGTGGACTTGAGGGCTTGGGCATGTGGGTGGGTGGAACTGTATTTCCTCTTGCACTCCAGCGTCTGCTGTAAAGACAGCTGAACGCTGTGCAGGGACACATTGGTGGACGATGCGGAAGATCGTGGAAGCGAAGGTGTGGTTTTCCGGCGGGAGGCACTCGTGCCGGGGTCCTGGGCAGGGGGTTGACTAGCAGAGGCAGCTAGTGACACAGGGGAAGGAGCAGTGGTGTGACCCTCAGATGGTGAACAACCTTGGTTCCATTAAGTGGGGTGTTTAGCACTCATATGCTTGCGCATGCTGGTGGTGGTTAGGCTAGTAGTGGTTGCACCCCTGCTGATCCTGGTGTGGCATAGGTTGCACACCACAGTCCGTCGGTCATCCTCAATTTCTTTAAAGAACGTCCAGAACATCTAGGCCTCGCCAAGGGAGCTTCACTACGTGAAACAGTTGCTACTGATGCACCAGCTCTGGCCATGCTTCTCCCTCTGGCCACACCACTGCCTCTTTTAACCTGTTCTGGTGCAGCACTCGCCTCCGCCTCAGAAGTCTTCACTCGGCTTATCAACCCAGCTTGGGTCAGTCACCTCATCATCCTCCGATTCCTCAGTCTGCTCCCCCCTCGGACTTCCTGCCCTGACAACAACTTCACCACTGTCTGACAACCGTGTCTCCTCATCGTCCGACACCTCTTCATACACTTCTTCCACTAAGTCAACATTGTCATCACCCACAGACTGCGACAGTTGGAAAACTTGGGCATCGGGTAAGAGGTCAGCAGCAACCTGAGAAGTGGTTTGTGACTCTGGGAAGGGTCCAGAAAACAGTTCCTCAGAGTATGCCAGATCGCATTCCAAATTTTCTTGGGAGGGGGCAGACTGGGGGGAAGGATGTTGAGGTGGAGGAGCCAGAGGAGTGCTCCCTTGGGTAACGTGGGCGGACTGCGTGGAAGACTGACTGTTGGACAAATTACTTGAAGCATTGTCCGCAATCCACGACATCACTTGTTCGCACTATTGTGGTTTCAACAGTGCTCTACCACGTGTCCCTGTAAGTTGAGACATGAAGCTAGGGAGTGTAGCTCTGCGGCATTCCCCTGCTCCCTCGTCAGCAGGTACTGTCTCACCCTGCCCAGGACCACGGCCTCTACCCCCTGCAGTAATTAAATGCCCACGCCCACGCTCTCATCCTCGACCCTTAGCCCTGGGGTTCAACATTTTCTGTATATAAGTGTATTATATATACCAAAAAAAAATGGGCCTGCTGTACTGAAACCCACAAACTTGTTCAATCTGAACAAGTTAATATATAGGTGAATAAGTTAGAGCAAAATTACGTATTTTATTAAGTACCGTGCAGTATGGAGCAATTACACTGAAACTATTAGATTAGGCAGACTTGGTCTGCTTAAGTGCAACCCAGACAAATGTCGCACAGAGATTTTTCTAATGTAGCTGTATCAGTGAGAGCAAAAGACCGTATTTTATTATGTGACATTCAGTATGGGTCACCTGGACAGAAAATACGGATTGTGGTTTGTGGTGACTGTACAGCTGAACTGCGAAACACAGAATGGTTCCACACAGCTGTATGAAATGGATTTGTATCACTGAGATTAAATTTTTTTTTTTTTTTTTTAACGTGACGTGCAGAATATATCAGAGAGCAAACTCAGCCCCTGCTGACTGTGGCTATTTTCACTTCAACCCAGACAAATGTCGCACAGAGATTTTTTTAATGTAGCTGTATCCATGAGAGCAAAAGACCGTATTTTATTACGTGACGTACAGTATGGGTCACCTGGACAGAAAATACGGATTGTGGTTTGTGGTGACTGGACAACTGAACTGTGACACACAGAATGGTTCCAGACAGCTGTATGAAATGGATTTGTATCACTGAGAGCAAACAAAAGGATTTTGTACTGTGACTTCTACTATCTATCAGTTAGACAGAAAAAAATCTTCTGCAGACTGTACCTATTTCAATGAAACACAAAAAAATTGTCCCACTTAGCTGTTTGAAATGGATGTGTGTCACTGAGAGCCAAAAAATAAACTTTTTCCAGTCTCCCTGCAAAATGCTGCAAATATGACGGTAGCTGCACTACTAGTGCCAGCAAGCCCAGACACAAGCAGATAAAAAAAGGGTCTTGTAGCCCTAACAAGGGCTGTTGGGTTCTTTTAGAATCACTCCTGCCTAACACAAATCTAGTAGAACACCCTAACACTCTCCCTGTATCGCACTGCAGATCTGTCCCTAACGGCATCCGGGCAGCGACTGAGCCGTGCACCGCAGGCAGTCACTAGTATATTCCAGGGTCACCTGATCAGGCCAGCCAACCCCTGCTATCGACATGTAAGGGCCCCACGTGATGCTGGGTGTACCGCAGAGTCTCCTGGCTTGTGATTGGCTGAGTTTATAGCTGCCAAAAATTCAAAAGGCGGGAGATGCCATTTCCTCGAGCATGGCGAGATACTCGTCCGAGTAGCGAGCACTTACGAGTACCCTTATACTCGAACGATTATCACGCTCAGACGAGTATGCTCACTCATCTCTAATCATAACAAATGGCACTGGGGTGGGGGGAGCATCATATATACTGGCACTAGAAGGGTGGAGCATTATATACTGGCCCTAGGGTGAGGAGGGGAATTATATACTGGTGCCAGAGTGGGGGAGTATTATGTACTGGCACTAGGTTAAGAGGAGCATTATATACTGACACTAGGGTGGGCGGAGCATTATGTAAGAGTTGCAGCTTCAATATCCTTGGTCTCTTCAGAGAGACCCAGGGTATTGAATTCAATTACCGACATCCTGATTAGTCACAGAGAATGCCGGTAAGTGGGTTTTTCACCCTTTATATGCCGTGATCTCACAATTTGCCAGCTCCGCCTAGGGCACCAAAATAACTTCTCCTGGCCCTAGGATTTGGCATTCCAAAAGGTACCTTGGAACCGAACCCGAATTCGGGAATTTTTTTACAGCACAAATTAATTTATGAAGTTATCACGCGAAGTCTCGCGAGACTTCGCAAAGCAATAACTTCAGCTCATTGGATCCAATATATTCTAATACTGTACGGAGCTCCTGCTCCGTACAGTATTGAAACTGAGTTTTATGCGAATCGACTTCACATATTTCATCCAAAGTCGATTCGCTCATCCCTAATAGCAAGGTTAAAATGTATTCTTTGCGATAAGGTTAGATTAAGATGGCCGCTGAGGACCCGTAATTTGTGGTGCGTGTCACAATCATAACAATTCTGGGTTCAGATGCATAGTGAAGTACAGTATAATCACGCATGCACCATTGCTCACAGTAGCAGCACATGCAGCAGCAGCACAGTCCCTCGGCCACAGTACAGATATGATGAATGATTCAGGTTCACCCATAGTGGGATGAACGGATTATCTCATAACTAGTTGACTTCATATTTAAAAAAAAAACCAAAACATTTTTATCATCCAACTGCAGTGGCAAGTATATGTCCTGTACCCTTTTCTCTGGGTACAGGATATACACAATACACATTCACTTCCCATTTAATAGGGATTAAAACTTGGTGGCCCAGATTATAGCTATGATCAAGAAGATCAAGCCTGCATGCCCTCTATTGCCGTGTTCTTTAGTGGTCTCAGTAATAGGACAACTACCAGCCATAAAGTGATGGCATATACTATTTATATTCCACCAGTTTATCAGATGCGAAAAGTCCTTTAAGACAAAATGGAGATTTGGAATTAGTCAAGTTTGCATGATTACATATAAACAAAAATCTTAAAATGGTAAAAACATGTTTAAACCCTGAATGACTGTGTTTAACAAATGTATTCTATTTTAGTAGCAGCTGTTAAAGGGATTTAATCTGCAGGATTTATTAGATTTAATATTCAACAATCTAAATAATATATCTTTCCTCCCACCCAGCATCAATAGCATTGAAAGAGCTGATAATAAGTGATTCTAAATTATTGAATGATCATATTAAAATGAGTTGAACTTTTTTCAAAGCATAAGGAACATGCATGGAAATATAATGGGAATATAATAATATGCTGACAGATGTAATTCCATTATCATCTTAATATGTATCCAAAAACTTGCAAATGGTCCTCAGTTGTTTACTTCTAGTTCTTCTGAATGTCAAGATTGTCATGTATTTTTGTGCTGGCAGAGTTTCAGAATTTTCAGATACAAAATTAGGAGTTCTGTCTTGCATTACAACTCCATTGAAGTTAATGTGACTTAGTTACAGCACCATGTGCAGGCTCTGTGCAGGTATGGTGCAGTTTTTGAAAGAAAACTGATATCAAGAAAACATTTCTAGAAATGTCAGTTTAGTTGGTAAACCCTTAAATACACTGCACAAAAAAATAAAAAAAAATAAATAAAATGCTACCCCTGAGATTACTCTTCATTTAACTGGCCTTTGTAATTAATATGATGTTCTAAAATGACCTTGGGAGTTTGGTTTTATTATTCTTATAACTATTTTAAATTACTTTAAAAAAAATTGATAATCCCAATTAAATTAAGCTGTTTTAGTACCTCATTACAAGGATTATTAATAATCACTTACCTTTTATTGCTCATCGTTCGTTGACTTATATTTTGCTTTAATTAAAGTAAAATGTGTGTCAGTGCTGTACCATCAGATTATGACTTTATATTTTGCTGCAGGGCAATGGTTTTGAAACATCAAACTTTGAATTATTATATTGTTAAATCATATATTTGTCCATATAGTAAACTCTTTGCACCTGAGCCTTTTACATTTGTTTATATCAATAATTTTTATAAATAACAATAATTAGTAGTAAATATGGTCTCAATTTTGGGTGCAGTAATACAAAAATGACATGATGGTCCAATAGGTAATATCTTTTCAATGATCTCTTGCTTGCCATTGCCCTTTGATATTTATGAGAGTAAAGATCTATGCACCCATCCCGATATACCACAATAAGTTTACTTTGTAGCTGCTGTATTATGACATGGAGAAATGGAAAATTGATCAGTAAACATTGGATGATTACAGTATGGAGACATAAGCTCCTATAAGTATTTAGATTCTATGAATATCCTTACAGGAGTACCTGTGAAGAAATCTATACTTACTCGCTCCAGCCATTCAATACTGAATGCATGGCTCCCATTTGCCACTGTAACCAATGACTAGCCTCAGTGGTGACATAACCCCAAGAAGAGTTTCACTGCTGGGTCACTTGCTGATTGAGGGTGTGTCAGTACTGAGGCCAGCCATTAGATTCAGCAGCGCATAAAATAACAGATAGAGACTGGAAGTTTAGTGATGAGAGCCCAAAAGCACAGGGCGGTGATGAATAGGTAAGTATGGATCTCTTCACAGGTACTACTGGCTGTGGGCAGTGAGGGGGTTAAAAAAAAAATAAAAAAAATGGACAAACCCTTTAAAGCAATCTGTAGTTATGGTGTATTAAGATCTTAGATTTTTTTGCCTACTTTCTAGTAAGATAAAGAACACATCTCCATTTGTTTGTATAAGGTTTATTTCCTTTTAAGGAATTTTTTGGGCATCAATATCAGATCAGTGGAGGTTTGTCTCCCAGCTCCCACCCATCAGCTAACTGAAAGGGCTGTGACTGCATCCTCTGCCCTGCTTCCTAAGCACAGGCCCCTACAATGGTAACACTTGCGCCTGGTGTTGCAGCTCAGCCCCATTCACTTGAATACCAGCTGAAGATCTATGGCCCTGTGATTCAATAAAAAAATTAAATAAATGTGGTGCGGTCCCTTCAGCCAGCTTATTGGTGGGGATACTGGGAGCCACACACCTACCAATATCTTGTTGATAGCGCCTCATTAGGTCACCAAGTTGAGGAACTGGAGCAAGTGCCAAATTAAGTGAAAATTTATTAATCAGATTCCTATGATTTTTGGCTGATTTTGTTATGTCACATTTTCAGAAAATGCTGCTTGCTATTTCAGATTTAAAGGTGTATTCCAGAACTGTACAAAAGCTCTACCAAGACCTGCAAATAAAAGGAGCTTCTGCTCATCTGCTGCCATTGCTACAGTGGTCTAATCCCCATAGTCCTGCACGTTCTTCTCCTGTTCTGGACATGGCAGTAAATGCTTGCAAATGGTGCTCAGTGAATCACTGGCTTTAGCAATGACCAACCTCAGTCAGTAATTGTCTGAGCAGCATTCCCAGCATATTCCTGCCTTGTCCAGAATAGAAGCAGGAAGTGGAGCGCAGAAGAGATCTGGGAACCTATGGAACAGCAGCGGCAGGAGATCAGCAAAGTATTAGATCCCTTATTATTTTTAATAATTTGTAAGCCATCGGAAATGTTTAGTATTGTACTAAAATAACCCATTAAGTGTGGATTTAATTATATACTCATTACTATTCATTACTTTAATAGACTAAAAAAACCTGAAAAGTCAATTGATCATCAAATCAGCCAATTAGAAACATACCTAAAATACTTTTGCTGGGAGGATTTGGCTGTTACTCAAGAATTGGTTTTTCAAGGAGAATAGTGTGTGTACATTTCAGATCAAAAATTCTCAAAAGAGAAAATTATTTGTTGAGGTAAAACCATCAGTATGAAAGTAATAGAGAACCAGATAGTCTGAAAGTGTGCCAATATTATCATCCACTGTCAGCCACTGTGATAAATCTGGGCTTTAGTCTGTCTAATTTTACTCTTTCTGTATATTAGACAACATTACTAAATCTGCTCCATTTTTCCATGGCTGATTTACATGAATGACAGGGTGAACGTCATATTTTGTACTTAAGTTGTTGGGGGCTCAACAAGTCTCCTCGTATAATGGGGTGATTTTCCACTATAACAGCTAAACAAAGACACTTTTATAACCAAGTTGCAGCCACAGCTAACTACAGGTGACATTAGTGGATTCACATACTCTCCTAAAACTCTAAATAGCCATTGCATATATTTGTAATATTAGCTGTGCAGTTTAGGAACGTAAAACATTCTGAAAATATTTTACATTAAAACAATATATTGGTTTATATGTTAAAAGTGCAAAAGCTTTATGAATTCATTCCAACAGCTTTCACAAAAAAGGACATTGGCTGTAGCAACCACGGCCAATACATTGTGGAACAATATTCTAATTCGGCCACGACTATGCCAAGCTGTAACTAAATTATCATTTATAATCCACATCAGAGCCAAAGATGATTCAATAACATCATACATTTTAAAGTTAATTTTTCCTTTTATTTCAATTTTCCCTGTCCGCTTAGGTGGGTATCTGTCACAGTTTTCTTAAAACTATAATATAGTTGATTATTGTAGCACAGCTTGCATATATTTTCATAAAATCAGATAGTTACAGAGCATTTAGCATTCCGCACATACCATCTGAAGGTCATTCACAGAATCATTTTGTGGTAAAGACATGTCACAAAGCAAGAAGGATTTCTTGGCAATGGGAAAGTAATCGACATCCACTAAAGTGTGACTAACTTTACAGAAGGCCCATCTGGCTGCAAAATTGTCATCAAAGGTTATCTTATCAACACTCTGGTCATCGTGAACACAAGAGGCCATTTAGATATCAACGCCTGTTCTGTTTTCTGGCCTGTTATATTATTTGGCTTTCAATGAGTCCCAGATGTCTCTTATAAATTTGATATAGGAAGTAATCATTTTTTGGTGAATTGTATGTGCTTCAGGTCACTGCAGCATTTAAAATTCTCAGCTGGCTAAGAACGCAATACATTTTCACCACAGGATTTAAAAATCTTCATTTAACTTTATTTTCAAAGCTTTTGCACTGACAACTGTGAAGACATTAGTATATTTAAAAGTTTTAGAGAAAAACAATAAGGAGGTGTTTTTTTTGTTTGTATTGTAATGTAATGAGAGTAATATATTGCATATTAAAACATATTTTTTAAAGCTTATTGAAAGTATGAATTAATTATGTGAAATTATTGCATAATAGCAAACCTATATTCTTCATGGGCCTACTTATACCTTCCCAGATTACTAATCTACTAAATGAATGAGAGCTATGAATGGCTTCAGTTATAGTTATTGCTCTATAATCATCACATGATATAATTACCCTTGATGCAATACTAAAGTGACTCCCAAGGGTAAACTTACTGTATGCAGAATTGCAAAGCTTGTCTCTTTTCTTTATTACATGGAAAGCTGAATCCTCGAAAAGATGAATGTTAATATTATTTGGAAAGAACCTATCTGTGATATCTTTATAACAGAATTTTATAACCAACTACTGTATTTTTCGCTTTATAAGACACACTTTTTCCCCCCAAAAGTAGGGGGGAAATTGCTGTGCATCTTATAAAATGAATACTAGTGAGCACTTCCATTATGGAAGCACTCACTAGTATGTATTAGGTTCCGGGAGCGGGGAAACATACTCACCCTCCTGCGCTGCTGGTCCTGCACTCCTCTGTCTTCTCTTGCTGGCGCTGCATTGTCCTGACCGCATACAGCGTCAGGACGTAGTGCGCGCACTGTGACCTGACGCTGCATGCAGTCAGGTGACAGTGCAGCGTCAGCAGGAGAGGACAGAGGAGCGCCGGACCCGGAGTGAAGACACGGCGCAGGAGAGGTGAGAGATTTTTTTATTTTATCTTTATGGTGCTGATGGGCTGATCTGAGGTCTGATGGAGGCACAGTGGGCTGATCTGAGGTCTGATGGGGGCACAGTGGGCTGATATAGGGGCTGATCTGAGGTCTGATGGGGGACTGATATGGGTGTCTGATGTGATGTCCTGAAATGTATCAGACCCCTTGGGGGTCTGATATGAGGTCTGATGAAAAATATTTTTTTCTTATTTTCCTACTATAAAATCTGGGGTGCGTCTTATCATCTTGTGTGTCTTATAAAGCGAAAAATACGGTAATACAAAAATCAAAATGTTGGGACCGATAGTATAATACATATTGGATATGTAAAACAAAATATTATGGCAGTGACACTGAAGACAGATTTCTTGATAACCGAGCATAAAATCAAAAGCTTATACTGTAATTGGTGTTTTATTATATTTTTATACATCACTAGAGATGAGCGAATCCTAAAAGATTCGGGGATTCGGTATTCGGCGCGAATCCCACCTCGGGATTCGTGGATTCGAGCCGAATCACGAATCCCATTAAAGTCTATGGGAGACCCAAATTTTTTTGCAGGGGCCAAAGGTTCTGCACAGTCAGGGGGGGGTGTCAATTTTTTTTTGGCCCGGGCCCAAAACAAATTGTGGAGGCACTGAGGGGGGGAGGTGGAGGCACTGGGGGGGTCAAGATGCTGATCTGAGGTCTGAATGGAGCACAAGACGCTGATCTGAGGTCTGATGGGGGCACAAGACGCTGACCTGAGGTGTGATGTGGGCACAAGACGCTGATCTGAGGTCTGACTGTGACATCATTGTGTTTATTATCTCTGTACGGTGACATCATTGTGTTTATTATCTCTGTACGGTGACATCACTGTGTTTATTATCTCTGTACGGTGACATCACTGTGTTTATTATCTCTGGACGGTGACATCACTGTGTGTATTATCCCTGGACTTTGACATCTCTGTGTTTATTATCCTTGTACGGTGACATCACTGTTTATTATCTCTGTACTGTGATATCACTGTGTTTGTTATCCCTGTATGGTGACATCACTGTGTTTATTATCTCTGTACAGTGACATCGCTGTGTGTATTATACCAGTGCAGGAAGAAGTAAGTGGTCTGTGTTTGTGTGTTTGTTTTCTATTTTTCAGGGTCGTGAATGCAGAGGACTACGTCGGATTCGGTGGACTACGTCGGACCAGCTTTTTTTTTTTTTTTTAATAAAATGGTCAAACAGGGGTCTGGGGGAGTGTTTATTTCAATAAAATGTTTTAAACTTGTGTGTGTGTATTTTTTTTTACAATACTACAGTTTTAGTAATTACGGCTATCTACAGACGGCCCTGATTACTAATACTGGGCTTAGTGCTTGTCGGTATGACAGGCCAGCACTAACCCCAACATCTATTACCTCGGCACCCACCGCCACCAGGGGTGCCGGGAAGAGCCGGGTACCCGCAGGACCGGACCTTCTAAATTGAGGGGCTGGCTCTGGGGCGGCTGCAGGCTGGTACAATTAGGCTGGCAAGGGCCAATAACCCTGTCCCTTCCCACCCTGGTGGTGCCAGGCTGCCGCTGCTGGTTGTATCTGGCTGGCCATTTTTTTAAAATTATTTAATTATTTTTGAAAAAAAATGGCGTGGGTTCCCCCCTTTTTTCCTTCGCCAGCCAAAAAAAGGTCTTGGCCTTGATCTTCTTCATACAGTATCTAAAATATTGCTGACTTCAAATTCATCTTTGGCACCAACAGGGACTGGAGCAGCAACAGAAGACTTACTGTAGCGCTTTAATACCAGGGGTCTGAGAAGAAATACATGAAAGGAATTAGGAATGTGGAAAGAAGGCGGCAGATGGAGCTTGTAAGAGTCAGGGTTGATTGAGATATAATCTGGAAAGGTCTCAAAAATCGAGGAGAAAATTTGTAAGATGGCATCTTGAGGCAAATATTTTTTATGACAACCAGACCTTGTTTCTGGGTAAAAATTGCGGGGGATCTCTTCTTCTCGTATCTGCCTTTTTCTTCATGGATATCAATAACTGAGAAAAAGAAACCTTGGCCTCCTGCCAGATCTGTAAAAAATCCCTGGCTGTGGCATCCGCAGCTGGCACATCAGTGGGTAGTTGATAAGTTTCAACTGACCATAAACAACAAAGAAAGGAGACTTGCCAGTAGATTTACTGGAGTAATTGTTATAGCAGAATTCAGCTCATGGGAGCAGAGATACCCAATTGTCTTGCTTGGTGGAGACAGATAAGTGTAGATAATTCTCCAGAACCTGGTTAATTTGTTCTACCTGCCTCTTAGTCAGTGGATGATATACATTGGAGAAATCCAATTTTTCTTGTAGCAACTTGCAGAGGGACCCCCAGAATTTAGAAGTGAATTGTACTCCTCTTACAGAAACAATGGCGATTTACCAAACTGGCCCATAGCAACCAATCAGATTCCACCATTCCTCCTTTGGAAAATGAAAGGTGGAATCTGATTGATTTCTATGGGCAACTATGCCATTTCTACTTTATACCAGTTTGATCAATCTCCCTTAATGTGTTTAGGAAAGCCATGGAGACAGAAAATGTACTTAATAAATTAGTGGGCTAGTTGTACAGCAGGGGGTAATCTGGATAAAGGGACAAAATGTGCCATCTTAGAGAAGCGATCAACCACTACCCAGATCATGGTGCGACCAGATGAGAAAGGAAGATAGGTAACAAAATCTATTCCAATGTTTTGCAATGGGCCATCTGGTACAAGCAAGGGAAGTAGTAGGCCGGCAGGCCTCTTCCTAGAGGACTTGTTCTAGACACAGTCAGGGCAGGCAGATAGATAATTTTGAACATCTAGGACACCAGTAGCATCTAGAAATGAACCCCAGGGTGTACTGCCAACCTGGACGCAAGACCCCAGAGTAAAATTTTCTTCCAACTACCTAAAGGAACCTAAGTATATCCTGGAGGAAAATCTTTAATTTGTAAGGTAGCAACAGAAATGCAACTTGGGTCTGTAATATGTTGAGGAGGTTCCCCCTGTTCCCCCTGATCTGAGGAGTCAAAGAATGGTATCCTCCAGCAAATGACACCTCTCTTCCAAGGCTAACTTGATAGCCAACAACTCCCTGTCTCTAGTGGAGTAGTTGCATTCAGCATTAGAGAAGGCCATTGAGAAATAGCCACAAGTGACCATTTTTCTGTGCAAGAATTGCTCCAGCTCCAAGGAAGGAAGCTCCAGGAAGAACTGTTTAGACACGTCAGGACAATGGAGTGATGGAGTTTTTGCGAATACCTGTTTGCGCGTTTGAAAAGTGTATTTAGGCTCCGAAGTCCATATCTTGAGAATCATTCCTTTCCTGGTCAGGGCAGAGATAGGCACAGTCAGAGTGGAGAATGAGGAATGAACACCCTGTAATAGTTTGCAAACCCCAGAAAGTGCTGTATGGCTGCAGGTCAGTGGGTTGAGGCCAATTCAAGACTTCAGCTAGCTTCTCTGGGTCCATCTGTAGACCCTGGTAGGATATGATGTAGCCTAAAAATGGAAGGTATTCTCAAAGAAACATTTCTCACATTTGGCATACAAGTGATTCTCTCAAATGCTGAAACATCATGCGTACATGCCTCCAATGGCTAGATAAGTTTGGAGAATAAATCAGGCTGTCATCCAGGTAAACAATTACACAGGTTTACAGGAGGTCTCGGAAGACGTCATTCAAAAATTCCTGGAAGACTGCTGGGCATATGCTAAACGGCCTTGACACTAAAAGGACATGACCAAGTACTCATAATGGCCATCCCTTGGATTAAAGACGGTCTTCCACTTGTCACCCTCTCGAATCCATATTAAACTGTAGGTGCCTCGCAAATCCAACTTAGGAAAAACTCTGGTTCCCTGCAGCTGATCAAATATATCAGAGATTACAGTCAAGGGATACTGATTTTTACAGTGATCTTGTTCAATGCCCTATAATCCATGCATTTTTTTTTTATGAAGAAAAACCCAACTCCAGCCGGGGATGAGACTTTCGGATGAAACCTCTCTCAAGGTTTGCTTTAATGTATTTGGACATGGCTTAGGTAGACACAATCTCTATGGGCAGTAGTTCCTGAAACGAGATCAATAGCGCCATCGTATGGACAGTGAGGTGGCAAGACCTCTGCCTCCTTCTTGTCAAATACATCAGCAAACTGGTAGGCATCTAATAAGCCTTCCAAATTTAGAGGTACAGATGGAGGACAGGGAGGCTGAACTAAATTAAGGCATTTGTCATGGCAGGCTGATCCCCAGTGAAGCACTTGACTGGAATTCCAGACTAGGACTTGTTGATATATATGCAGCCATGATAGCCCCAATAGAAGAGAACTTGTCTGTTTAGGAAAGTACCATAAGAGATTTCTTCTCAGAATTAAGTACTCCAACTTGCAGATCCAAGGGTTCGGTGATTTATTGCACAGACTCGGACAGAGCCCTCCCATTTCAGTATGTCACCACCAACATCTTCTGAGGCATTGCTCTGGTATCTGGTGCTGACCTACCATGGCCTATTGCACAAAGTTATAGTACCTGCTGAACTAGAATCAAGAAAGACTAACATGGTGAACTGGGTTCTGCCAGAGGACAAAGTCACAGGCAATAACAGTTGTGGACAGTTAACATCTTCATCTAAGGCTGCCTCTCCAATGGACCCAAGGCTCAGTAGGTTATCTGGCTTCTGGGACCAGAGCGAGCAAAATTACCTTGACCTTCACAATAAAGACTCAATCCATTAATAAATCTGTGGTTACGTTCCCCCTCAGACAGCTTTTAATCACCAACATGAGTCCAGATATGGACAAAGGAAGAAGAATTATTTGTCTTCTGCAATCTCCTGGGCACATTCGCAAAACCGCATGTCAGTCCTTGATCTTGGTTCAAAAAACACCCTCCGGAAGGTTTCGACAAAGTCCTTTAAGTTGTTAGTAAGGGGGTCATTCCTCTCCCACAGCGGGTTGATCCAAATCAGTGCCTTATCAGAGCCCCAGAGGTGGGACATCATAAAGGCATCCTTGGCATGATCGGTGGCAAACTGGTAGGAAAACAGTTTGAAGTGCAGTACACTGGTTTATAAAATCACAACATTGCTTATAATCTCCATAATACCAAGGAGGAGCAGATAACTGGAGACAATTCTTCCTTCAGTGCAACATGTGAAGCAAGAGCAGAAGCCAGTGGTAGTAGTACCTCTATGGCAGTAGTCAGAGAGTCCAGGCAGGTAGATACATCATGTAGCTAGGAAAATATCTGTCTTTGACTTGCACTTTGTTGTACATTTTTTTGTAGAAATTGTGAGGAGCCCACTGGGAATGAGTCAATGGAGTGGCCTAAGCTCACTGTTATGGGCAGCGAGTGTGGACCCACTGTGCCAATTAATCAGTTTGGCTTAGGGCTGAACCTAAAGGCATTGTACTGGTGGTACCCTGGTATTCCCTCTTTAACCCCAGGGATATAGGCTTTGCTGCAAGGAACCAACCAGGCCACTACCTTCTGGAGTAGTCCTGGTGTAGTTGACTAGTGACCCACAGGAGTCAGAGACACTGGTGGACACAGGCAAAAGCATTGTCTGAATACAGTCCAATAGTTAGATGAGGGTACTTGAGTATTCCAAATGGCAATTCCAAGGTCAGGGCAGTCATAGTTTTTGCGTAATCCAGGTCCCTGTTCCAAAGTCAGAGCAGTCACCAAGGAGCAGAATCAGAAAACAGATAAGGTTTGGTACACAGATATCCAGACGAGATCACCTTCACTGGGTAATAGCAAGATTAACCTCAATGCTCAGGCAAGGAAGTGGATCCACAGCCCAGCTAAATAGGGCAACTGATCAGCAACTTAACCAGTACCTGAAAAGGATCAGTAGGAAAACATTGACTCTCTTAGTGCTGAAAGAAAGTTCACTGAACTCTAATCCCAATACACACAGGGAAAGCAGAACAACGCCTGTGCCTGCCTTAGACAGCAAGACAGGGGTGGGCAAGGACCGCCAGTGTGACAATAGGTGAGGACAAATTGGGTGGATGTGATGCCTGGTCAAGGGGTGGTCACTCCTTGATGGAGAAGAAATGGATTTGGAAAATGTTTTTGAGTTAGAACTGGCAGGAAGTTGTAAGATTTTGGATACATAGTGGATATGTATTATCTCTTTTCTGGAAACTTTGTGTTTGTGACTTTTTAAATGCCACTTGTGACAAATTTGGTTGCAAGAGGCATTTCTGAGCCACCCTTGTCACTTTCTGAAAAGTGAAATGGAGCATAAGACAACTCAGTCCGTTGGCTACAGCTCTAATGGTTTCAACATATCTTTTTCTTCATCTGTGGAAACCTATGGGATTTAAATTATGGAAAAGAAAATTAAAAGAAAAGAAAAGGTGGAACAACTTTTACAAAATGGGATTCGTATGGGAGAGGCATGTGAACTTACTTTAAAATGGATTAAAAACCCAATAAAAATTTATTGAAAGTGAAAAGGGGAATGGAGAGGGTGGGGAGTGAGCACCAGTGGGTCCACCACACATCTTCATTTACGATTGTTTTCAGGTGCAAATGAAGACAGAAATCTATAGCAGATGGAGGATGTACATAATTTATGATGAGGACTG
>ONZH01007419.1:0-31932 GCA_900303285.1 Rhinella marina
AACAAAAAAAATAAATGCGGAGGGGCTAGCGGAATCGTGACGTGGACAGGACGGGGCGCGGAAATGCTGTTGGGCTTGTTGAAGCCAGTGGGATACAATGTGTTGCTGGTGAGGATCACCAGGATCCCGCTCATCCAGAATCCTGCCTTTATGGGACAGTTAACAGGGGCGGGTTTACACCTGTTGAGCCTGAGCAGGTTGAAAGGTGGTGCAAGGATAGCCGATAGCGCTTCCACACAGTTGTCCACCAGCCAGTCATCCACACAGTCTCACTCTGACCCTCCTTCTCCACACCTGGCCAACAGAGTCATCCACCTTGACCCTCCAGGAGCTCTTTCGGGTCCTTTTTCAGAAGTGCCGGAAGAATCCCAGGAAGCTAGCAGAGGAATTTGTTTGTAGTGATGCCCAAACACTGGAGTTTTTCGCCCATCTCCTGCTGATGTGGACCCTGAGCCAGCATCTGTTATCATGAGCGATGATGATGTGAACGCAGTTGCCATCAAGGGTCTGTTGGAATTCAGTGGGCAGGAGGAGGAGCAGAGTGAGGAAAGAGGAGGTGGTGGATGACGAAATGACCGACCCACTTGGCCAGGGTGATGTCCAGCGAGGAAAGCAGTGGAGAGGTGGTGGTCTGCGCAGCACCGAAAAAGGCAGCAAGAGGCAGAGGGATGTCCACAGGCAGAGAGGGATGTCCACAGGCAGAGCATGACAGGCAAATGACAGGCAGAGGATGGCCGGCACAGCCAGCAAGAAGTGAGGCACAGCCAGCAGGGCCGAAGCTGTTCCCGCCAGCGGCCAGTCGTGCGAAGCTCCCCCATCGAGGCCTCGTACTTCTGTGGTGTGGAGATATTTTTAATGTTTGTGCGGATGACAAACTGAGCGGCGGTTTGCACACTCTGCCACTCAAAACTGAGTAGGGGCTCTGAGAAGAGCAATCTGACCACCTCAGGCATGCGGCGTCACTTGGAATTCAAGCACTGGGCTGAGTGGGAGAGAGCAAACGCAATACAAACGCGCCCGGTACTTGCTGCCACTGCCTTCTTCCCCTTTGTTGTGGCTGCCACTGCGGTCCAGAACCTCCAGCCAGGACACCTCCACATCTGCCTCTGCCTCTGCCTCTCTACTTTGGGGCCTTCTCCTTCAGCCTCCCCTTCCCCCGCCCCTTCCCCCGCCTCTTCGCCTGCACCTTCACACTCCTCGTCCCAACAACTGTCCATCTCGCAGGCGTTCGACCGCAGGCGGAAGTACGCCTCGAGTCACCCCCAAGCCCAAAGCCTTAAACTTGCCACATCTCCAAACTGCTGGCCCTGGAGATGTTGCCGTTTAGGCTTGTGGAGACGCAGGCCTTCCGCGACCTGATGGCGGCTGCCGCACCTCGCTATTCCGTCCCTAGCCGCCACTACTTTTCCCGGAGTGCCGTCCCCGCCTGCACCAGCACGTGTCGGCGTAACATCAGGCGGGCCCTGAGGTACGCAGTCAGCGCAAAGGTCCACTTGACCACCGACTCATGGACAAGCGCTTGCGGCCAGGGACGATACATTTCTCTGACGGCACACTGGTGAATGTAGTGGAGGCGGGGACGGGGTCGCAAACAGAGACGGCCTACCTACCACCCTCCGCCCAAGATTGCCAAGCATGGGTTCTGATAAAACCCCCTCCTCCTCCTCCTCCTCCTCCTCCTCCTCCTGTGCCTTAACATCTCCCTCAGCCGCTAGCTGGAAGCGTTGCAGCACTGGCGCGGGAGACGTCAGCAGGCGGTGCTAAAGCTCATCAGCTTGGGCGACAGGAAGCACAGCGCCCCAGAGGTGAGGGACGCCATATTGCAGCAGACGGAGATGTGGCTGTCGCCCGCTGCAGCTAGACCAGGCATGGTCGTGTGCGATAACGGCCGTAACCTGGTGGCGGGCTCTGGAGCTTGCCGAACTCAATCACGTACCATGCCTGGCCCACGTTTTTTAATCTGGTAGTCCAAAAATTTCTGAAGACTTACCCCAACCTGGCAGAAGCTACTGGTGAAAGTGCGGCGCTTGTGCGCTCACTTTCGGAAGTCAACTGTAGCTGCTGCTAGCTTTAAAAAACTCCAGCAACGCCTCCATTTGCCTGAACATCGGCTGTTGTGCGACCTGCCGACTCGCTGGAATTCCACCTATTCCATGTTGGCCAGGGTGTGTGAGCAGCAGAGAGCATTGATGGAGTACCAGATAATGAATCCACGCGTGCCTCCAACTCAGCTCCCTCAGTTTGCCAACCACGAGTGGCCATGGATGGCAGACATATGCAGATGTACTGCGTATCTTTGAGGAGGTCCACCAAGAAGGTTCAGCAGCGAGGACGCTATAGTGAGCGTAAACCATTTCCGCTCCTAGGCGTCCTTAAAGAATCGCCATCGCAATAAGGGAGAACGCATTGCACGCAGAGGAGACGGGGGTAGGAGGAGACGCAACGGAGCTACACAGTCAGACCACACTTTTGTCTGCTTCACGGTGGCAGTTGCAGGAGGAGGAGGATGAGGAGGAGGACGACGTGGAGGTGGCTGTGGAAGAGGAGGGAGGATGCTGGCGGCGAGAGGTAGCAGTCAGGCTGTGTGCGTCCCATTGGTTCAGCGCGGATGGGGCGGAGAGGAGGCGGAAGAGGAAGAGGAGGAAATGGCAAGTGATCCTTCTGGTGGGGGCAGTGAGGTCATGCCTATTCAGAGTCTGGCACACATGGCTGACTTCATGCTGGGCTGCTTTTCCCGGGACACACGTGTTGTCCGGATAGTGGAGAACAAACTGTACTGGGTCTTCGCACTCCTGGACCCCCGGTATAAAGATAACGTCTCCTCTTTTATTCCGGTAGAGGAGAGGACGAATCGATTGCTGGAATACCAGAGGGAACTCGTGCAGAACATGATGGAGATTTTCCCACCCACCATCGCTGGCGGCAGAGAGGAGAGGGTCTCCCAGAGTCCCACAACATCCATCAGGCCCACAGCCACCAGGGGAACACTCTCCAAGGTGTGGGACACGTTCATGGCACCCCTCGTGCAACTTCCATCACTGCGGGGGCCCGCTATCAGCAGGAGGGACAAGTATCGGCGGATGTTGCGGGAGTACCTGGCAGACCGTAACCCTGTCCTCCCCGATCCCTCGGCGTTCCTACACTTACTGGGTCTCCAAGTTGGACACGTGGCTGGAACTGTCCCTGTACGCCTTGGAGGTGCTTGCCTGCCCTGCCGCCAGCGTGCTATCAGAAAGGGTGTTCAGCGCAGCCGGGGGCATTATAACCGATAAGCGCAGCCGCCTGTCAACCGACAGTGCCGACAGGCTGACGCTAATCAAAATGAACAGCAAGTGGATTGACCCGGACTTTGCTTCTCCAACCGTGGAAAGCAGCCAAAAGTGAAGTGCCATCTGTATGAAGTGCCATTTCCTCCTCCACCTCCTCCTCCTCCTTAACCGCCGTAGAATTGCTCCGTAAAAAAAATATATATATATTTATGGCTCTCCTCTTGGGCCTCCACATAATTTTTAAGAGGTCTCACCTCTTGGGCCTCCACATAATTTTTAAGAGGGTCTCACCTCTTGGGCCCTCCACATAATTTTTAAGAGGTCTCACCTCTTGGGCCTCCACATAATTTTTAAGAGGTCTTCACCTCTTGGGCCTCCACATAATTTTTAAGAGGTCTCACCTCTTGGGCCTCCAACATAATTTTTTAAGAGGTCTCAACCTCTTGGGCCTCCACATAATTTTTAAGAGGTCTCACCTCTTGGGCCTCCACATAATTTTTAAGAGGTCTCACCTCTTGGGCCTCCACATAAATTTTAAGAGGTCTCACCTCTTGGGCCTCCACATAATTTTTAAGAGGTCTCACCTCTTGGGCCTGCACAAAATGTTTAAGAGGTCTCACCTTGGGCCTCCACATAATTTTAAGAGGTCTCACCTCTTGGGCCTCCACATAATCTTTAAGAGGTCCTTAACCCTCTTGGGCCTCCACATAATCTTTTAAGAGGTCTCACCTCTTGGGCCTCCACAAAAATCTTTAAGAGGTCTCACCTCTTGGGCCTCCACAAAATCTTTAAGAGGTCTCACCTCTTGGGCCTCCACAAAATCTTTAAGAGGTCTCACCTCTTGGCCTCCTCATAAAAATTTTTAACAGGTCTCACCTCTTGGGCCTCCACATAATTTTTAACAGGTCTCACCTTTTGGGCCTCCACAAAATTTAAGAGGTTAACTTGGAAAGCAGCCAAAAGTGAAGTGCCATCTGTAATGAAGTCCATTTCCTCCTCCACCTCTCCTCCTCCTCTTAACCGCCTAGAAATTGCTCCGGTAAATAAGAAAAATGTATTATTTATTCTCACCTCTTGGGCCTCCACATAACTTTTTAACAGGTCTCACCTCTTGGGCCTCCACAAAAGGGTTTAAGAGGTCTCACCTCTTGGGCCTCCACATAATTTTTAACAGGTCTCACCTCACCTCTTGGGCCTCCACATAATTTTTAAGAGGTCTCACCTCTTGGGCCTGCACAAAATTCTTTAAGAGGTCTCACCTCTTGGGCCTCCACAAAATCTTTAAGAGGTCTCACCTCTTGGGCCTGCACAAAAATCTGTCAAGAGGTCTCACCTCTTGGGCCTCCAACAAAATCTTTAGAGGTCTCACCTCTTGGGCCAATTAAGGCCCCTGGCACAAAATCTTTAAGAGGTCTCACCTCTTGGGCCTGCACAAAATCTTTAAGAGGTCTCACCTCTTGGGCCTGCCACAAAATCTTTAAGAGGTCTCACCTCTTGGGCCTCCACAAAATCTTTAAGAGGTCTCACCTCTTGGGCCTCCACAAAATCTTTAAGAGGTCTCACCTCTTGGCCTCCACAAAATCTTTAAGAGGTCTCACCTCTTGGGCCTCCACAAAATCTTTAAGAGGTCTCACCTCTTGGGCCTCCACAAAATCTTTAAGAGGTCTCACCTCTTGGGCCTCCACAAAATCTTTAAGAGGTCTCACCTCTTGGGCCTCCACAAAATCTTTAAGAGGTCTCACCTCTTGGGCCTCCACAAAATCTTTAGAGGTCTCACCTCTTGGGCCTCCACAAAATCTTTAAGAGGTCTCACCTCTTGGGCCTCCACATAATTATACTATAAAATATTAGGCCTTATAATTGGCAACTGTACTGTGCGTTCTCTTGCAAAATTCTTTAAATACCTGGTGTTAATACCCACCGTCTGAAAAGTTAGTACACGGCTGTGTACCTTGAACTCTAAAATATTAGGCCTTAATAATTGGCAACTGTACTGTGCGTTCTCTTGCAAAATTATTTCACGGCTGTGAAGGCAAAATATTGTAACCAAAAAAAAATAAAATGCGGAGGGGGGCTAGCGGAATAGGACGTGGACGAGGACGGGGGCGCGGAAATGCTGTTGGGGGGCCATAGTTGCTGGTTGAATTATCTGAGGTAAATGATTCTCCTTTAGACGACGCTTTCCCTTTGCATCGTTCTGCGATTAAACCATAAATAACTCTCTGCATATTTATACCAAATGCACCCAGTACGAAAAAAGTCATAGAAAGTTTCCAAACAGAGACTGGAAAACATCAGTAAGTTGAAAAAAACTGTTCGCTAAAAAAAAAAAAAAGTTAAAAATAAAATTGGCAGTTGATAGTATCGAGCTATTGTCACAGAGAGACGCGATTACAACACCTTCATTTACATTCAGTACATGTCTCAAGGCATTGGGAGAATGAAAACAGGCCACGGCTGGAGTATGAAATGTACCACCGCTTTGTACTGTCCGATACTGACCCGGTCCAGGGTGATGTCCAGCGAGGAAAGCAGTGGAGAGGTGGTGGTCTGCGCAGCACCGAAAAAGGCAGCAAGAGGCAGAGGGATGTCCACAGGCAGAGGAATGTCCACAGGCAGAGGGATGTCCACAGGCAGAGGCATGTCCACAGGCAGAGGGATGTCCACAGGCAGAGGGATGTCCACAGGCAGAGGACAGTTCAGACAGAGAAGTGAGGCCACAGCCAGCAGGGCCGAGCGTAACCATCCCGCTCCTATGCGTCCTTAAAGAATCCCTCATCGCAATAAGGGAGAACGCATTGCACACAGAGGAGACGGGGGCAGGAGGAGACGCAACGGAGCTACACAGTCAGACCACACTTTTGTCTGCTTCACGGTGGCAGTTGCAGGAGGAGGAGGATGAGGAGGAGGAGGACGACGTGGAGGTGGCTGTGGAAGAGGAGGAGGATGCTGGCGGCGAGGGTAGCAGTCAGGCTGTGTGCGTCCCATTGGTTCAGCGCGGATGGGGCGGAGAGGAGGCGGAAGAGGAAGAGGAGGAAATGGCAAGTGATCCTTCTGGTGGGGGCAGTGACGTCATGCCTATTCAGAGTCTGGCACACATGGCTGACTTCATGCTGGGCTGCTTTTCCCGGGACACACGTGTTGTCCGGATAGTGGAGAACAAACTGTACTGGGTCTTCGCAATCCAAGTTGGACACGTGGCTGGAACTGTCCCTGTACGCCTTGGAGGTGCTTGCCTGCCCTGCCGCCAGCGTGCTATCAGAAAGGGTGTTCAGCGCTGCCGGGGGCATTATCACCGATAAGCGCAGCCGCCTGTCAACCGACAGTGCCGACAGGCTGACGCTAATCAAAATGAACAGCAAGTGGATTTGACCCGGACTTTGCTTCTCCAACCGTGGAAAGCAGCCAAAAGTGAAGTGCCATCTGTATGAAGTGCCATTTCCTCCTCCACCTCCTCCTCCCTTAACCGCCGTAGAATTGCTCCGTAAATCAGAAAAATTTTTATATTTATGGCTCACCTCTTGGGCCTCCACAAAATGTTTAAGAGGTCTCACCTCTTGGGCGTCCACATAATTTTTAAGAGGTCTCACCTCTTGGGCCTGCGCAAAATGTTTACGAGGTCTGGCCACATACTCTTGGGCCTCCACATAATTTTTAATACGTCTCACCTCTTGGGCCTCCACAAAATGTTTAAGAGGTCTCACCTCTTGGGCCTCCACAAAATGTTTAACAGGTCTCACCTCTTGGGCCTCCACATAATTTTTAACAGGTTCACCTCTTGGGCCTCCACATAAATTTTTAAGAGGTCTCACCTCTTGGGCCTGCCACAAAATGTTTAAGAGGTCTCACCTCTTGGGCCTCCACATAATTTTTAAGAGGTCTCCCCTCTTGGGCCTCCACATAATTTTTATAGCGTCTCACCTCTTGGGCCTCCACAAAATGTTTAACAGGTCTCACCTCTTGGGCCTCCACATAATTTTTAATACGTCTCACCTCTTGGGCCTCCACAAAATGTTTAACAGGTCTCACCTCTTGGGCCTCCACATAATTTTTAACGGGGTCTCCCCTCTTGGGCCTCCACATAATTTTTAATACGTCTCACCTCTTGGGCCTCCACAAAATCTTTAACAGGTCTCCCCTCTTGGGCCTCCACATAATTTTTAATACGTCTCACCTCTTGGGCCTCCACAAAATCTTTAACAGGTCTCACCTCTTGGGCCTCCACATAATTTTTAAGAGGTCTCACCTCTTGGGCCTCCACAAAATGTTTAAGAGGTCTCACCTCTTGGGCCTCCACAAAATGTTTAAGAGGTCTCACCTCTTGGGCCTCCACATAATTTTTAAGAGGTCTCACCTCTTGGGCCTCCACATAATTTTTAAGAGGTGTCACCTCTTGGGCCTCCACATAATTTTTTAACGGGTCTCCCCTCTTGGGCCTCCACATAATTTTTAAGAGGTCTCAACCTCTTGGGCCTCCACAAAATCTTTAACAGGTCTCACCTCTGGGCCTCCACATAATTTTTAAGAGGTCTCACCTCTTGGGCCTCCACAAAATGTTTAAGAGGTCTCACCTCTTGGGCCTCCACATAATTTTTAAGAGGTCTCACCTCTTGGGCCTGCGCAAAATGTTTAAGAGGTCTCACCTCTTGGGCCTCCACATAATTTTAAGAGGTGTCAACTCTTGGGCCTCCACAAAATGTTTAACAGGTCTCACCTCTTGGGCCTCCACATAATTTTTAACAGTCTCACCTCTTGGGCCTCCACATAATTTTAAGAGGTCTCACCTCTTGGGCCTGCACAAAATGTTTAAGAGGTCTCACCTCTTGGGCCTCCACATAATTTTTAAGAGGTCTCCCCTCTTGGGCCTCCACATAATTTTTAATACGTCTCACCTCTTGGGCCTCCACAAAATGTTTAACAGGTCTCACCTCTTGGGCCTCCACATAATTTTTAATACGTCTCACCTCTTGGGCCTCCACAAAATGTTTAACAGGTCTCACCTCTTGGGCCTCCACATAATTTTTAACGGGTCTCCCCTCTTGGGCCTCCACATAATTTTTAATACGTCTCACCTCTTGGGCCTCCACAAAATCTTTAACAGGTCTCCCCTCTTGGGCCTCCACATAATTTTTAATACGTCTCACCTCTTGGGCCTCCACAAAATCTTTAACAGGTCTCACCTCTTGGGCCTCCACATAATTTTTAAGAGGTCTCACCTCTTGGGCCTCCACAAAATGTTTAAGAGGTCTCACCTCTTGGGCCTCCACAAAATGTTTAAGAGGTCTCACCTCTTGGGCCTCCACATAATTTTTAAGAGGTCTCACCTCTTGGGCCTCCACATAATTTTAAGAGGTGTCACCTCTTGGGCCTCCACATAATTTTTAACGGGTCTCCCCTCTTGGGCCTCCACATAATTTTTAAAGAGGTCTCACCTCTTGGCCTCCACAAAATCTTTAACAGGTCTCACCTCTTGGGCCTCCACATAATTTTTAAGAGGTCTCACCTCTTGGGCCTCCACAAAATGTTTTAAGAGGTCTCACCTCTTGGGCCTCCACATAATTTTTAAGAGGTCTCACCTCTTGGGCCTGCGCAAAATGTTTAAGAGGTCTCACCTCTTGGGCCTCCACATAATTTTTAAGAGGTGTCAACTCTTGGGCCTCCACAAAATGTTTAACAGGTCTCACCTCTTGGGCCTCCACATCATTTTTAACAGGTCTCACCTCTTGGGCCTCCACATAATTTTTAAGAGGTCTCACCTCTTGGGCCTGCACAAAATGTTTAAGAGGTCTCACCTCTTGGGCCTCCACATAATTTTTAAGAGGTCTCCCCTCTTGGGCCTCCACATAATTTTAATACGTCTCACCTCTTGGGCCTCCACAAAATGTTTAACAGGTCTCACCTCTTGGGCCTCCACATAATTTTTAATACGTCTCACCTCTTGGGCCTCCACAAAATGTTTAACAGGTCTCACCTCTTGGGCCTCCACATAATTTTTAACGGGTCTCCCCTCTTGGGCCTCCACATAATTTTTAATACGTCTCACCTCTTGGGCCTCCACAAAATCTTTAACAGGTCTCCCCTCTTGGGCCTCCACATAATTTTTAATACGTCTCACCTCTTGGGCCTCCACAAAATCTTTAACAGGTCTCACCTCTTGGGCCTCCACATAATTTTTAAGAGGTCTCACCTCTTGGGCCTCCACAAAATGTTTAAGAGGTCTCACCTCTTGGGCCTCCACAAAATGTTTAAGAGGTCTCACCTCTTGGGCCTCCACATAATTTTTAAGAGGTCTCACCTCTTGGGCCTCCACATAATTTTTAAGAGGTGTCACCTCTTGGGCCTCCACATAATTTTTAACGGGTCTCCCCTCTTGGGCCTCCACATAATTTTTAAGAGGTCTCACCTCTTGGGCCTCCACAAAATCTTTAACAGGTCTCACCTCTTGGGCCTCCACATAATTTTTAAGAGGTCTCACCTCTTGGGCCTCCACAAATGTTTAAGAGGTCTCACCTCTTGGGCCTCCACATAATTTTTAAGAGGTCTCACCTCTTGGGCCTGCGCAAAATGTTTAAGAGGTCTCACCTCTTGGGCCTCCACATAATTTTTAAGAGGTGTCAACTCTTGGGCCTCCACATAATTTTTAAGAGGTCTCACCTCTTGGGCCTCCACATAATTTTTAAGAGGTGTCACCTCTTGGGCCGCCACAAAATTTTCCATGAGCCTCTGGCCAGCCCACGGCCTCTTCCTTCCTTTTGCGGTCCTACGCATCCCTCAACATCCCCACTGCTTTACCTGCTAGACATGACACTGGGCCAGGTCGGGTCACTGATATCTCTAGCGCCAACAATTTGGGCATTTTAAGGCTTCTGCATGTGTTTGAGTTGTTTTTACATTTTAAAGAAGACATGTCTGACCACATCTCACACACACACACAATGACAATTAGGGGTGGGGTCTATTTGCTTTCCCCCTTGCCTATGCCATCTGTGGTTGTCATAGGCAACGTGATTTTAAGGGGTGCAGAATTTCATCTTTTTTTTTGTCTAGTTTGGCTTGGGGTCCATGGCAATGTAGAGGAAAGAAGGTTTCCTTGTATGGTCTCACTTTACAGAGTGGTTAGATTGTGTTTGGAGTGTATTGTTGAGAGGCTGTGATAGTGGCGTAATAGTGCGACTTGGGCGCGTTATATGCACCCAGACATGCTTCCCCTGCTGTCCCAGTTGCATTCCAGCAGTGTTGGCATCCTTTTCTGAGGTTCCAGGGTGGACTTGGTGACCTCCAAGTGGTCGAATTGAGATTTCCAAGTGGCGAGCATTTTTTCCCCATAGACTTTAATGGGATTCGATATCCGGTCGAATAGTCGAATTTCGCAGTCTATTCGAATCGAATTTCGAACTTTCGAATATTTCACTACTCGCTCATCTCTAGTAATCAAATACGGTCTTTTGTTTTCACTGATACAGCTACATTAGAAAAATCTCTGTGCGACATTTGTCTGGGTTGCAGTCAAAATAGGCACAGTCAGCAGGGGCTGAGTTTGCTCTCTGATATTTTCTGCACGTCACGTTAAAAAAATATATATATAAAAAAATATATTAAAAAAATACATAAAAAAATTGTTTTTTTGTTGTTTTATCTCAGTGATACAAATCCATTTCATACAGCTGTGTGGAACCATTCTGTGTGTCACAGTTCAGCTGTCCAGTCACCACAAACCACAATCCGTATTTTTTGTCCAGGTGACACATTCTGTACGTCACTTAATTAAAAAAGGCCTTTTGCTCTCACTGAGACAGCTACATTACAAAAATCTCTGTGCGACATTTGTCTGGGTTGCAATTAAGCAGACCAAGTCTGCCTAATCTAATAGTTTCCGTGTAATTGCTCCATACTGCACGGTACGTAATAACATACGTAATTTAGCTCTAACTTATCCACCTATATACACAGCACAATCCGTATTTTCTGTCCAGGTGACCCATTCTGTACGTCACTTAATTAAAAAAGGCCTTTTGCTCTCACTGAGACAGCTACATTACAAAAATCTCTGTGCGACATTTGTCTGGGTTGCAATTAAGCAGACCAAGTCTGCCTAATCTAATAGTTTCAGTGTAATTGCTCCATACTGCACGGAACGTAATAACATACGTAATTTAGCTCTAACTTATCCACCTATATACAAAGCACAATCCGTATTTTCTGTCCAGGTGACACATTCTGCATGTCACGTAATTAAAAAAGGTCTTTTGCTCTCACTGATACAGCTACATTACAAAAATCTCTGTGCAAAATTTGTCTGGGTTGCAATTAAGCAGACCAAGTCTGCCTAATCTAATAGTTTCCGTGTAATTGCTCCATACTGCACGGTACGTAATAACATACTTAATTTTGCTCTATCTTATCCACCTATATATTAACTTGTTCAGATTGAACAAGTTTGCGGGTTTCAGTACAGCAGGCCCATTTTTTTTGTACATATAATACACTTATATACAGAAAATGTTGAACCCCAGGGCTAAGGGTCGAGGACGAGGGCGTGGGCATTCAATTACTGCAGGGGGCAGAGGCTGTGTTCCTGGGCAGGGTGAGACAGTACCTGCTGATGAGGGAGCAGGGGAACGCCGCAGAGCTACACTCCCTAGCTTCATGTCTCAACTTACAGGGACACGTGGTAGAGGACTGTTGAAACCACAACAGTGCGAACAGGTGATGTCGTTGATTGCGGACAATGCCTCAAGTAATTTGTCCGCCAGTCAGTCTTCCACACAGTCCACCCATGTTACCCAAGGGAGCACTCCTCTGGCTCCTCCACCTCAACCTCCTTCCCCCCAGTCTGCCCCCTCCCAGGAAAATTTGGAATGCGATCTGGCATACTCTCAGGAACTGTTTTCTGGACCCTTCCCAGAGTCACAAACCACTTCTCAGGTTGCTGCTGACCTCTTTCCCGATGCCCAAGTTTTCCAACTGTCGCAGTCTGTGGGTGATGATGATGACATTGTTGACTTAGTGGAAGAAGTGTGTAAAGAGGTGTCGGACGATGAGGAGACACGGTTGTCAGACAGTGGTGAAGTTGTTGTCAGGGCAGGAAGTCAGAGAGGGGAGCAGACTGAGGAATCGGAGGATGACGAGGTGACTGACCCAAGCTGGGTTGATAAGCCGAGTGAAGACAGTGCTTCTGAGGCGTATGCGAGTGCTGCACCAGAACAGGTTGGAAGAGGCAGTGGTGTGGCCAGAGTTAGAAGCAGGGCCAGAGCTGGTGCATCATCATCTGTTTCACGTAGTGAAGCTCCCGTGGCGAGGCCTAGATGTTCGCAAGTCTGGAGGTTCTTTAAAGAAAGTGAGGATGACCGACGTACTGTGGTGTGCAACCTGTGCCACACCAGGATCAGCTGGGGTGCCATCACTACTAGCCTAACCACCACCAGCATGCGCAGGCATATGAGTGCTAAACACCCTACTCCAGGGGTAGGGAACCTCCGGCTCTCCAGCTGTTGTGAAACTACAACTCCCAGCAAGCATACTCGCTCTGCTCTTCTAAGAACTCTCATAGAAATGAATGAAGCATGCTGGGAATTGTAGTTTCACAACAGCTGGAGAGCCGGAGGTTCCCTACCCCTGCCCTACTCAATGGAACCAAGGCCTTTCACCTCCTGCGGGTCCCACCACTGCTCCTTCCCCTGTGTCACTCGCTGCTTCTGCTAGTCAACCCCCTGCCCAGAACCCCGGCACGAGCGCCTCCTGCCGGAAAACTACACCTTCGCCTCCACGATCCTCCACAGCGTCCACCAATGTGTCCCTGCGCAGCATTCAGCTGTCTTTACAGCAGACTCTGGAGCATAAGAGGAAATACAGTTCTACCCACCCACATGCCCAAGCCCTCAACGTCGACATCTCAAAATTGCTGAGCCTGGAGATGCTGCCCTATAGGCTGTAGGCTTTCGCAATCTCATGGCGGTGGCTGCCCCTCGGTATTCCGTCCCCAGCCGCCACTACTTTTCCCGATGTGCCTTCCCATCCCTACATCAGCACGTGTCACAGAACATCATCCGTGCCCTGACCAACGCTGTTTCTCAGAAGGTCCACCTAACCATGGACACGTGGACAAGTGCTGCCAGGCAGGGACACTATATATCACTGACGGCACATTGGGTTAACTTGGTGGAGGCTGGGACCGAGTCTGACCCTGGGGCCGCTAATGTACTGCCCACACCGAGGATTGCAGGGCCTACCTCGGTCACGGTCTCTCAGACGTACTATGCCTCCTCCTCCGACCCCTCCTCCTCCGAATTACCATCCGTGGGCACGGCGCCTTCAGTCGGTAGCTCTAGGCTCAGCAGCAGTGCCGTGGGTAAGCACCAGCAGGCTGTGCTCAAACTACTGAGCTTAGGTGACAAGAGGCACACCGCCCAAGAACTGTTACAGGGCATCACGGCGCAGACCGATCTGTGGCTGGCACCGCTGAACCTCAAGCCAGGCATGGTTGTGTGTGACAACGGGCGTAACCTGGTGGCGGCTCTGCAACTTGGCAGACTGACACATGTGTCATGCCTGGCCCACGTGTTCAATCTCATAGTTCAGCGGTTCCTCAAGACATACCCCAATCTGTCTGATTTGCTCACCAAGGTGCGCCGTATCTGTGCGCATTTCCGCAAGTCGACCACAGATGCTGCCACTCTCAAGGCAGCGCAGCGCCGCCTACAACTGCCCGCTCACCGACTGTTGTGCGACGTGCCCACGAGATGAAATTCGACATTAAACATGTTATCCAGAGTTTACCAGCAGTGCAGAGCGATTGTAGACTGACAGATGTAAACTTCCACCAGAACTGGTAGTCAGGTCAGTCAGATTCCTCAAGTCTACAATGAGTAGTGGACGTGGATGTCTGATATCTGCCAGGTGTTGAGTCAACACAGATGGTCAGCGGCCATGCCTCCATTATCAGCCTCACCATCCCACTGCTTTGCCTGTTGAAAAACTCACTGCTCAGCATGAAGTCGGATGCTTTGCGCTTGTCACAAGAGACGGTGGAGGAAGATATGTCGCTTGATAGCCTGAGCACCCTCCGGTCCGTTTCTCAGCACGTATCGGAGTAGGGGGATGAGGATGAGGAGGAAGAGGAGGAGAATGTCGGCGAGACAGAAGAGGGTATCAATGCTCAGTCCTTCTTAACTCTTGAGCGTCTATGGGCTGAAGAGGAGGAGGAGGAGGAAATGGAGAGTCAGGCCAGTGAGGAGAGGGAATTCTTGCATGTTGGGACTCTGGCGCACATGGCAGACTTCATGTTAGGCTGCCTATCCCGTGACCCTCGCGTTTTTTCAAACACCGATTACTGGGTGTTCACTCTCCTGGACCCACGGTACAAGCAGAACCTTTCCACTCTCATCCTTGTAGAGGAAAGGAGTATGAGAGTGAATCAATATCAACAGGCCATGGTGCACAAGCTGAAACAATCCTTCCCATCTGACGCCACTAGGGCGTGGTTCTGTGGGCCAAGTAGCGGGGGAGAGGAGGCGAGCAGGCAGCTTGCCCAGCACTGGCAGGGGAACGCTCTCCAAGGCCTTTGCCAGTTTTATGTCACCCCAGCAAGACACTGTCACCTGTCCCCAGTCTAGGCAGAGTAGGGGGGAGCTGTACAGAAAGATGGTGAGGGAGTACCTAGCTGACCATACCAACGGCCGGACCGATTACTCTGCTCCATACAACTACTGGGTTTCAAAGCTGGACACGTGGCCTGAACTGGCGCTGTATGCCTTGGAGGTGCTGGCCTGCCCTGCCGCTAGCGTGTTGTCAGAGCGGGTATTCAGTGCAGCTGGTGGCGTCATCACCGATAAGCGTACACGCCTGTCAACTGACAGCGCTGACAGGCTGACGCTTATTAAAATGAACAAAGCCTGGATTTCACCAGAATTCAAATCTCCTCCGGGGGAAAGCAGCTAAAGATTAACATTACCTATGTATCCGATTCCTCTTCTCTACTCCTCCTACTCCTCCACCTCCTTGTCGTCTTTGCCTAACGCTGACCCAAAAAAACCACAATTTTTTAGAGGTCCAACTGGCACTTTTTTCCCACAATTTTTCCGGAGGGCCACCTACAGGCCCTCTCTCTAAACAATTTTTCTGGAGGTCCACCTACAGGCCCTCTCTCTAAACAATTTTCCGGAGGTCCACCTACAGGCCCTCTCTCCAAACAATTTTAACGGAGGTCCACCTACAGGCCCTCTCTCTAAACAATTTTTCCGGAGGTCCACCTACAGGCCCTTTCTCTAAACAATTTTTCCGCAGTGTCAACTACAGACAGTGTAAAACAATGTTTCAGGAGCGTCAAACGGACAGTCCAAAACAATTTTTCAGGAGGCGCAAGTACCGACATTTAAAAATTTTTTTTTTTTTGCTGAGGGTAGACTTTATGTACTCCGAAAAGAAAAAAATTTTTGGAGGCTCAACAAAAGCCATTTCACTGCATTCTCAGTCGGACAAAGTCATTGGTGGTTTAACCGCCATGCTGTGTCAGGCTAAATTTTTGGGTGCTTCACCAGCTACCGCATACTAACTCAGTCACTCTGTTGTCACCGCCGCCATACAGGGCCACGAAAAATGTTTATGTGGTTCACCTGCTCCCGCAGTGTCACTCGCTCACTCTGTTGTCACCATCATAGTGGTTTGCACTATAGCAGCCCAAGTCTGCACATTCCCCTTTTTATCTCCAAGTGATCTATACTGCACGTCCCGTAAAAAAATAGGTTCTTTTGCTCTCAGTGATAAAAATCCATTTCATAAAATCACCGCCATGCTTTGTCAGGCTTATGCCTGCATCGTGTGGCTGGGGATAGGAGAGCAGTGCCAGCATGGGTGATGGACCTTCGTTGCACCTAGTTGGGTGCTTCCCTAAAATGTGATGGGCATGTGCCTCACCTTTCTTCGTCTGGGTGAGCACAATTGCCATGAGGGTAACCACCAGGCAGTTGCCCGAGAATTTGGGGTAATGGTGGGATTAGGCAGCCTCAGAGGCATCCTTTCATGCTGCCCCTGCTGTTTCCTGTCCATTTCCGTGGTGTTTCCATCATTTTCTGAGGTTTCCAGGTTTTCACCCAGCCTTCCCTAGGCAGAGCCTTGGTCCCCTGCAAAAATGCTCGAGTCTCCCATTGACTTCAATGGGGTTCGTTACTGGAAACGAGCACCCGAGCATCGGGAACAGTTCGTCTCGAATAACGAGCACCCGAGCATTTTAGTGCTCGCTCATCTCTAATTCTAAAGTAATCCAATTTGTTATGAATTAAAAAAATGTAAATCTTTAAATCTTTAACATTTTAAATGTGAAACTTTATCTGTTTCAGATTAATTGCTCAAAATGACAGCCACCATTTTAAAGGTCAGAAAACATAAACCATTTTTTTTTTAATTTAAAAAATCATTGAAATTCGTTTTTAAACAGGTTGTTTGTTACTATATGCCACCATTCATTTAATCATAGCCATGCTACTTTGACTACTGTTCGATACAGTCTTAAGAGGCCACAGGGTGTCATAAATGACTTTTCAGGGCAATTAGGGCACTTTTGATTTGGGTCAAATTTATTTGGAGCCGAATTGAATCTGACAACTGATTTGCGTGAAACAGGCTTGAAAAAAAAAATAGCAAGACATTTACTCGGCTCTAGTGTTGACACCTTATAAAGTAAAACCTACATCATAGAGAAAAAAAACTCATTGATACACAAAAACACAGAGAATTTGTCAAAAGAGAAGAGCTAGCTACTCGTCTATATTTATAAAAACAACATAAAATAACAGCTTAAACTTTATTAATAATTTTGAATGCAGAATTTTGATAATTGCAGGCACAACAGATTAGATATTTTGATGCTGATTAAATTTCAGCACTGAGGTCAGGTTGCATCAAGTTGAAGAGCATATTTTTTTCTAACAGAACAAGCTGACATAAAAGAAAGTTCTAGAAGAATCTAAAATTATCACACTACTCTTTCTCCATAATTGATGTCTCAGACATTAAGACAAATGAAAGTGGCAGAAAAGAAAATCATTACTGCTGAATGGATTGAAAGAAAAGTAAAAATTGTCAATGTTTGAAAGACTCTATAGATCATTTATTAATCTGGAGATGGGGAAAGTGTTCATGCAGCACATGTAATTATTTACAAGGTTACAGTACCCTTACATGAACAAAGTTGTCATGCAGACACTTAAGTTATCCTATTAGAGAGGTGTATTAAAGTGTTTATATGAGTATGCTCTGGTTTCTTGACCAGAAACGGCACATCTCTGGTTCATAGTCTGTGTCTGGTATTGAAGAAAATCCCCATTGCAGTGAATCAGACATGACATATAAATGAGTGGTGTTATTCCTGTAAGAAAAAGGCAGACACTTTGTCCTCATAAACCCATATCATTCTGAATGTCACCCATCTGACCAACTTTCTTTATTAAAGGGGTTGGCTGGTTTCCAATATTGATGACTTATCCTCTGGATATGTCATCAATATTAGATTGGCGGGGGTCCAACTCCCAGCATGCCTGCCGATCAGCCCAGCCAACCCTGCGTTATCTTAATTGTTTACCTGCACATTGTCGACATTGCAGGGATAAGCAGGTGAAATTATTGCTCCTCCATCCCATTCACTCAATAGAAAGCAATAGTTGTTGTTACACTCCATTCAATTCAAGTGAATGTACCGAAGGGGCTGTAATTGCACTCGTTCGCCACTGCAATATTGACAGCCAGCATGTAAACAGTGAAGAGAACACAGCGCTAAAAGGAGAGCTGCATCCTCTTCAACAGCTGATTGACAAGGGGGCTCAGAGTCGGACCCCTGCTCTTCTGATATTGATGACCAGTCCTTTACAGCAGTGAACCCCCCTTACCAAGACAGATTTTCAAGTTCCACTGTGTAAGGTTTCAGGTCCAATTCACCAAATTTTTAAAAGAGTTTGATTCAGATACAAATCGATTGTACCCAAATGAAATATGCAACAATTGTCCTGCATCAAATTTATCACAGTACTTCATACTGAAGACATGTATTAGGAGGGAGCAAAATGAAATGCCTCTTAAAGTGTTCCATTTTGGATTTTGTCCTAGAATTACGTTATATTCCGTTATAAGTCTGTTTTAACGGAACACTTTAACGGAATTCCCTAGCACTGGTGAGAACTCGCCCTTAGTAGTACAGAAAATTATAATAGTTTAAGAAAAGTGAATATTTTTGTTCAAATGGAAACAAAAAAGCTTTTATAGAGGCTCTGTCACCAGGATCAACCCTATTAAACCAGACATACAGGCTGGTAGGGCTCATCATGTAGATTTAAACTCTACCTTTCTTTGGTCTATATGTTAAACAACTGCAGAGATATCAGAATTTTTATTCATATGCAAATGAAAATTTTGTGCACTCCGAGGCGGGGCTGAATATTCTGAGCACTGCTGTGTAACACCCCCTGTGCTCTGCACACAACCCCCTCCCCTTGACTGACAGGGCCAGGAACCAGGGATGTCTATGTTCAAGGCAGATCACTACTCCACTAAGCTATAGCATTATTACATAGAGCTGTATGGATTTTCTATGCTTAGAAGCTAACACATATAACTAATGTCTTCATAATCATACATTGTGCCTGTGAGTAAAGCAGATTTGCCGTGTGGTGAAACTTTAGTACAGTGTGTATAATACACATATATACTGTAGATATGTATAAGCCAGGACAATGCTCTGCCCTCAGCCTGATGTCTATCCCTGTCAATAAAGGGGAGGGGAGGGGAGGCATGTGCAGAGCACAGGGGGTGTTACATTCAGTGCTCAGAATATTCAGCCCCACCTCTGAGCGCTCAAATTGCTTATTTGCATATGAATAAAAACACAGATTTCTCTGCTGCTGTTTAACATACATACAAAAGAAAGGTATAGTTTTAATCAGCATGATCAGCCCTACCAAACAGTATATCTGGTTTAATAGGGTTGATCCTGGTGACTAAGCTGTTTTAACTTGTACTATATAACCAAATACATTCAAAATTTTCTGTTAAATTGTGTTGCTTGGTATACAAAACCCATTTTCAAATAACTTATTAGGGACTTCAAATCTTATGCTATTGAACCCATAGATTACCTGCACCATACATGTACGGTGCTGTGGGTCGTGACTTCAAGGTGCCCGGACTCTGATCGGGCAAGTCCTAGAGTTGCACTCACTCAATCAGCAGCAGGGGCCCAGCTGTTCCTGACAGCTGATCCTCTGCTGTATACACCAGCATCGGTGAATACCTCAATGCTGATGTATTAACCCCTTGTATGCTGCAGTCAATGCAGCATTCATGAGGTTTGCAGAGGGTACGGGCACCTTCCCCCACCCCATCACGTCCCCACACTACTGTGACTGGGACCCAATGGCTGGAAAGGCAGCCCAATGCTTTACACAGGCATCAGAATTTTCCTCCTGTGGAAGTCTATGAGATCCAGGCCCCATGCTGAGTCTCTTAGGCAGTCTGTAAGTGTATTACACTGATAGTCAATGTATTACAATACACCATGTATTGTAATGCATTGTGTGGGGATCAGACCCCCAAAAGTTGAGTACAATGGTGGGAAAAAAAATAAAAAGTAAAAAAAGGGTTTTTACATGATAAAAAAATAAAAGTTTCAAGTAAAGGTATGGTACCAATAAAACAGTAACTTGATCCCGCAAAAAACAATCACCATGAAAAAAAAATGACTTTCAGAAAATGGCAACACAAAAACAAGATTTGTTTCTTTTTCAAAATGCTTTTACTGTGTAAAACTTAACAAAAAGAAAAATAAACATATTAAGTATCACCATGTCCATAATGCCTGGCTCTATAAAAAAAAAATCACATGATCCATTCCGTCAGGTGAACGCTGTAAAAAAATTAAATAAAATAAAAACTGTGCCAAAACAGACAATTTTTGATCACCTTGTGTCACAAAAAGTGTAACACCAAAAAGTCGTATGTACCCCAAACTGTCACCTCATCCCACACAAAACAAGCCCTCAAACAAGGCTATTGCCAGAAAAATTAAAAAAATATTGCTTTCAGAAAATAGTGATACAAAAACATGAATTTTCTTTACAAAAATGCATTGTGTAGTAAAATGTAAAAAAAAACTATATAAAATCTCTGTAATTGTACTGATGAGCAGCATAAAGATAATGCGTCATTTTTCCCGTAATATGTTCGCCACAATAACAAGACACAAAAAGCAATAGTAGATTAGCTGCATTTCTTTATCCTCCTTTGCAAAAAGCAAAATAAAAAGTAATCAAACAGTTGTGTGTACCCCTAAATAGAACCAATGATGATGGCAACTCACCCCACAAAAAATGAGTGAAAAATTAACATATGGGTGTCAGAAAATGTCAGTACTGGTCCCCAGCGGCTTTTCATTAGCACCAGGGTGCCCATAATCTAATCCATCAAAATCTGCACAGAAAAAGCCAAATAGGGGTGTACCCAAACAGCAGTTTACTTCCATGTTTATGGCATTTCCGTACCTAGTAGAACCCACCTAACATTAAAGGCCATGGTGTGGTCTCAGGTGGCACACGGTGGTGGGCACTACATATTGGGCACTGAAATGCCATATCTGTTGAAAACTTGCAAACTTTTGCAAAACACCTCTGGGGTAAAGTCACTTCTTGGGGGTTCCATTAATAATTTAACCCCAGCAACTCTATAGTTGTCAGCACAAGATCCATAAATCACCACAATGGGCCTCAAATGTGCATGGTGCTATTTTACTCCTAGGCCCTGTATTGTTTCCAGGCAAAAGATTAGGGTCACATGTAGCGTGTTTCTAAAGCCAAGAATCACAGAATAATAACAAGAGGGCTTACTAGTCACACTGACAAACTCTAGACACAATTTATTGGGCACTGAAATGGCACATCTTTGGAAAAAACTGAAATTTTTCACTTTGCACCATCTGCTGTGAATTAATTTGGCAAAACACCTGTTGGGTCAAAACGGTCACTACACCCCTTGGTGAATACTGTGAGGGGTGTGGTTTCTAAAATGGGGTCATTTCTTGGGGGTTTCTTTTTTCTATTTAAAAGCCTCTGAGCCTCAGCAGTTGTCAGTCAATGCTGTATAAATCACCAAACTAGGCCCCAAATACACGTACCCTGCAGTGTGCCCATAAAGCACTTTAAAAACACATATTGGGTTCTGTCATATTCAGGAGAAAATGGGTAACAAAATGTGACTGTGAGATTGTCCTGTTACCAATTGTATAAATAAAAAACTTGCTCCTTGTAAAAAAAAAAAAAAAAAAAAAAAACTTTTCCATTTTAATAGCCAAAGTTTTCGAAATTCTATGAAATGTCAAGTGTTTGCTCTATAAAATGCCTGTGGAGCCAAAGTGCTCACTACACACCTTGAAAAATACCAAGGGAGTTTAATTTCTAAAATTTGGTCACTTTTGAGGGGTTTCTACTATAGGATTGCATCAGGTGGTCTTCAAATCAAACATGGTGCCTGAAAATTATTCAAGTGAAAGCTGGCCTCCAAAAGTTATTGTCACAAACATGCCGGGACAAACTGACATTCCTGCAACTGGTAGCAGAAGGTCAGTGAGGTTGGCAACACGTGGGTCAATCTGACAGTAGAGATGAGCGAATCATTCAAAATTTTATTCACCGAACATTCGCCGAACTTTTTGTGTATTTGACGAATAGATTCGTTGTATTTGCGTACAAAATATACATTATTATTAGAGATGAGCGAGTAGTGTTCGATCGAGCTGGTATTCGATCGAATACTACGATATTCGGCGTACTCGATTTAATTCCAGTATAACGGCGATGGCGCACCTAGAATTCGTTTCCCCTCCCACCTTCCCTGGCGCTCTTTTTCCACCAATCACCATGCAGGGGGGGTATGACAGGCACGCTGAGCACGCTGGCAGCGCGAAAACGGCGTCTACATGCATTGGCTGGAAAAACCATGTGACCTCGAATATTAAAAACTCAGCTCTTCCTGCTCGTACGCATATGCTGCGTGAACTTAGTCAGGGACAGAGGCTGGAGAAGGGAGAGACAGATTTTAGCTGTTGGACAGGCAGGAGCGTGATTAAAAGCCCTTATCAGGGCTACTACAGTGGACTTCAGTGATAGCTTACTACAATATAGACTTTACAGAGAACGGCTGCTGTATTCAGGGATAGCTGCTGGAGTAGGGACAGAGAGAGGCATTAGTGGTGTATTAGGTGCTCTGCTACATACCAAACTATATTTGGCACTACTGCTGTGTACCTTGAAAAATACAATATATAGGCCTTATAACTGGCAACTGTACTGTGCGTTCTCTTGCAAAGTAATTTCTCATAACTGGTGTTCATACACACCGTCTGATCACTTAGTACACGGCTGTGTACCTTGAAAAATACAATATATAGGCCTTATAACTGGCAACTGTACTGTGCGTTCTCTTGCAAAGTAATTTCTCATAACTGTTGTTCATACACACCGTCTGATCACTTAGTACACGGCTGTGTACCTTGAAAAATACAATATATAGGCCTTAACTGGCAACTGTACTGTGCGTTCTCTTGCAAAGTAATTTCTCATAACTGGTGTTCATACACACCGTCTGATCACTTAGTACACGGCTGTGTACCTTGAAAAATACAATATATAGGCCTTATAACTGGCAACTGTACTGTGTGTTCTCTTGCAAAGTAATTTCTCATAACTGTTGTTCATACACACCGTCTGATCACTTAGTACACGGCTGTGTACCTTGAAAAATACAATATATAGGCCTTAACTGGCAACTGTACTGTGCGTTCTCTTGCAAAGTAATTTCTCATAACTGGTGTTCATACACACCGTCTGATCACTTAGTACACGGCTGTGTACCTTGAATAATACAATATATAGGCCTTATAACTGGCAACTGTACTGTGCGTTCTCTTGCAAAGTAATTTCTCATAACTGTTGTTCATACACACCGTCTGATCACTTAGTACACGGCTGTGTACCTTGAAAAATACAATATATAGGCCTTAACTGGCAACTGTACTGTGCGTTCTCTTGCAAAGTAATTTCTCATAACTGGTGTTCATACACACCGTCTGATCACTTAGTACACGGCTGTGTACCTTGAAATATACAATATATAGGCCTTACAATTGCCAACTGTACTGTGCGTTCTCTTGCAAAGTAATTTCTCATACCTGGTGTTCATACACACCGTCTGATCACTTAGTACACGGCTGTGTACCTTGAAATATACAATATATAGGCCTTACAATTGCCAACTATACTGTGCGTTCTCTTGCAAAGTAATTTCTCATAACTGTTGTTCATACACACCGTCTGATCACTTAGTACACGGCTGTGTACCTTGAAAAATACAATATATAGGCCTTATAACTGGCAACTGTACTGTGCGTTCTCTTGCAAAGTAATTTCTCATAACTGGTGTTCATACACACCGTCTGATCACTTAGTACACGGCTGTGTACCTTGAAAAATACAATATATAGGCCTTATAACTGGCAACTGTACTGTGCGTTCTCTTGCAAAGTAATTTCTCATAACTGTTGTTCATACACACCGTCTGATCACTTAGTACACGGCTGTGTACCTTGAAAAATACAATATATAGGCCTTATAACTGGCAACTGTACTGTGCGTTCTCTTGCAAAGTAATTTCTCATAACTGTTGTTCATACACACCGTCTGATCACTTAGTACACGGCTGTGTACCTTGAAAAATACAATATATAGGCCTTATAACTGGCAACTGTACTGTGTGTTCTCTTGCAAAGTAATTTCTCATAACTGTTGTTCATACACACCGTCTGATCACTTAGTACACGGCTGTGTACCTTGAAAAATACAATATATAGGCCTTAACTGGCAACTGTACTGTGCGTTCTCTTGCAAAGTAATTTCTCATAACTGGTGTTCATACACACCGTCTGATCACTTAGTACACGGCTGTGTACCTTGAATAATACAATATATAGGCCTTATAACTGGCAACTGTACTGTGCGTTCTCTTGCAAAGTAATTTCTCATAACTGTTGTTCATACACACCGTCTGATCACTTAGTACACGGCTGTGTACCTTGAAATATACAATATATCGGCCTTACAATTGCCAACTGTACTGTGCGTTCTCTTGCAAAGTAATTTCTCATACCTGGTGTTCATACACACCGTCTGATCACTTAGTACACGGCTGTGTACCTTGAAATATACAATATATAGGCCTTACAATTGCCAACTGTACTGTGCGTTCTCTTGCAAAGTAATTTCTCATAACTGTTGTTCATACACACCGTCTGATCACTTAGTACACGGCTGTGTACCTTGAAAAATACAATATATAGGCCTTAACTGGCAACTGTACTGTGCGTTCTCTTGCAAACTAATTTCACGGCTGTGAAGGCAAAATATTGTAAAAAAAAAAAAAATGCGGCGGGGGGCTAGCGGAATAGGACGTGGACGAGGACGGGGGCGCGGAAATGCTGTTGGGGGCCTTGTTGAAGCCAGTGGGGATACAATGCGTGCTGGTGAGGGTCAGCCAGGATCCCGCTCATCCAGAATCCCTGCCTTTATGGGACAGTTAAGCAGGGGGCGGGTTACACCGCTGTTGAGGCCTGAGCAGGTTGAACAGGTGGTGCAATGGATAGCCGATAGCGCTTCCACACAGTTGTCCACCAGCCAGTCATCCACACAGTCTCACTCTGACCCTCCTTCCTCCACACCTGGCCAACAGAGTCATCCCACCCTTGACCCCTCCCAGGAGCTCTTTTCGGGTCCTTTTTCAGATGTGCCGGAAGAATCCCAGGAGCTAGGAGAGGAATTTGTTTGTAGTGATGCCCAAACCCTTGAGTTTTCGCCATCTCCTGCTGATGTGGACCCTGAACCAGCATCTGTTATCATGAGCGATGATGATGATGAGACGCAGTTGCCATCAAGGGAGGCTGTTGGAATGTCCAGTGGGCAGGAGGAGGAGCAGAGTGAGGAAGAGGAGGTGGTGGATGACGAAATGACCGACCCCACTTGGCCAGGGGTGATGTCCAGCGGGGAAAGCAGTGGAGAGGTGGTGGTCTGCGCAGCACCGAAAAAGGCAGCAAGAGGCAGAGGGATGTCCACAGGCAGAGGGATGTCCACAGGCAGAGGGATGTCCACAGGCAGAGGGATGTCCACAGGCAGAGGGATGTCCAGAGGCAGAGGACAGTCCAGACAAAGTAGTGAGGCCACAGCCAGCACGGCCGAAGCTGTTCCCGGCAGCGGGCAGTCGCGCGAAGCTCCCCCATCGAGGCCTCGTACTTCTGTGGTGTGGAGATTTTTTAATGTTTGTGCGGATGACAAACTGAGCGCGGTTTGCACACTCTCCCACTCAAAACTGAGTAGGGGCTCTGAGAAGAGCAATCTGACCACCTCAGGCATGCGGCGTCACTTGGAAGTCAAGCACTGGGCTGAGTGGGAGAGAGCAAACGCAATACAAACTGCGCCCGTTCCTGCTGCCACTGCCTCTTCCCCTTTGTTGTGTGCTGCCACTGCGGTCCAGACCTCCAGCCAGGACACCTCCACATCTGCCTCTGCCTCGGCTACTTTGGGGCCTTCTCCTTCAGCCTCCCCTTCCCCCGCCTCTTCGCCTGCACCCTCACACTCCTCGTCCCAACAACTGTCCATCTCGCAGGCGTTCGACCGCAGGCGGAAGTACGCCTCGAGTCACCCCCAAGCCCAAGCCTTAAACTGCCACATCTCCAAACTGCTGGCCCTGGAGATGTTGCCGTTTAGGCTTGTGGAGACGCAGGCCTTCCGCGACCTGATGGCGGCTGCCGCACCTCGCTATTCCGTCCCCAGCCGCCACTACTTTTCCCGGAGTGCCGTCCCCGCCCTGCACCAGCACGTGTCGCGTAACATCAGGCGGGCCCTGAGGTATGCAGTCAGCGCAAAGGTCCACTTGACCACCGACTCGTGGACAAGCGCTTGCGGCCAGGGACGCTACATCTCTTTGACGGCACACTGGGTGAATGTAGTGGAAGCGGGGACGGGGTCGCAAACAGAGACGGCCTACCTACCACCCCCGCCCAAGATTGCCAGCATGGGTTCTGATAAACCCCCCTCCTCCTCCTCCTCCTCCTCCTCCTCCTGTGCCTTAACATCTCCCTCAGCCGCTAGCTGGAAGCGTTGCAGCACTGGCGCGGGGAGACGTCAGCAGGCGGTGCTAAAGCTCATCAGCTTGGGCGACAGGAAGCACAGCGCCCCAGAGGTGAGGGACGCCATATTGCAGCAGACGGAGATGTGGCTGTCGCCGCTGCAGCTAGGACCAGGCATGGTCGTGTGCGATAACGGCCGTAACCTGGTGGCGGCTCTGGAGCTTGCCGAACTCAATCACGTACCATGCCTGGCCCACGTTTTAATCTGGTAGTCCAAAATTTCTGAAGACTTACCCCAACCTGGCAGAGCTACTGGTGAAAGTGCGGCGCTTGTGCGCTCACTTTCGGAAGTCAACTGTAGCTGCTGCTAGCTTAAAAAAACTCCAGCAACGCCTCCATTTGCCTGAACATCGGCTGTTGTGCGACCTGCCCACTCGCTGGAATTCCACCTATTCCATGTTGGCCAGGGTGTGTGAGCAGCAGAGAGCATTGATGGAGTACCAGATTATGAATCCACGCGTGCCTCCAACTCAGCTCCCTCAGTTTGCCAACCACGAGTGGCCATGGATGGCAGACATATGCGATGTACTGCGTATCTTTGAGGAGTCCACCAAGAAGGTCAGCAGCGAGGACGCTATAGTGAGCGTAACCATCCCGCTCCTAGGCGTCCTTAAAGAATCGCTCATCGCAATAAGGGAGAACGCATTGCACGCAGAGGAGACGGGGGTAGGAGGAGACGCAACGGAGCTACACAGTCAGACCACACTTTTGTCTGCTTCACGGTGGCAGTTGCAGGAGGAGGAGGATGAGGAGGAGGACGACGTGGAGGTGGCTGTGGAAGAGGAGGAGGATGCTGGCGGCGAGGGTAGCAGTCAGGCTGTGTGCGTCCCATTGGTTCAGCGCGGATGGGGCGGAGAGGAGGCGGAAGAGGAAGAGGAGGAAATGGCAAGTGATCCTTCTGGTGGGGGCAGTGAGGTCATGCCTATTCAGAGTCTGGCACACATGGCTGACTTCATGCTGGGCTGCTTTTCCCGGGACACACGTGTTGTCCGGATAGTGGAGAACAAACTGTACTGGGTCTTCGCACTCCTGGACCCCCGGTATAAAGATAACGTCTCCTCTTTTATTCCGGTAGAGGAGAGGACGAATCGATTGCTGGAATACCAGAGGGAACTCGTGCAGAACATGATGGAGATTTTCCCACCCACCATCGCTGGCGGCAGAGAGGAGAGGGTCTCCCAGAGTCCCACAACATCCATCAGGCCCACAGCCACCAGGGGAACACTCTCCAAGGTGTGGGACACGTTCATGGCACCCCCTCGTGCAACTTCCATCACTGCGGGGCCCGCTATCAGCAGGAGGGACAAGTATCGGCGGATGTTGCGGGAGTACCTGGCAGACCGTACCCCTGTCCTCCCCGATCCCTCGGCGTCCTACACTTACTGGGTCTCCAAGTTGGACACGTGGCTGGAACGGTCCCTGTACGCCTTGGAGGTGCTTGCCTGCCCTGCCGCCAGCGTGCTATCAGAAAGGGTGTTCAGCGCAGCCGGGGGCATTATAACCGATAAGCGCAGCCGCCTGTCAACCGACAGTGCCGACAGGCTGACGCTAATCAAAATGAACAGCAAGTGGATTGACCCGGACTTTGCTTCTCCAACCGTGGAAAGCAGCCAAAAGTGAAGTGCCATCTGTATGAAGTGCCATTTCCTCCTCCACCTCCTCCTCCTCCTCCTCCTTAACCGCCGTAGAATTGCTCCATAAATAATAAAAATTTATATGTTTATGGCTCACCTCTTGGGCCTCCACAAAATGTTTAAGAGGTCTCACCTCTTGGGCCTCCTCATAATTTTTAACAGGTCTCACCTCTTGGGCCTCCACATAATTTTTAACCGGTCTCACCTCTTGGGCCTCCACAAAATGTTTAAGAGGTGTCACCTCTTGGGCCTCCACATAATTTTTAACAGGTCTCACCTCTTGGGCCTCCACAAAATGTTTAACAGGTCTCACCTCTTGGGCCTCCACAAAATGTTTAAGAGGTCTCACCTCTTGGGCCTCCACAAAATGTTTAACAGGTCTCACCTCTTGGGCCTCCACATAATTTTTAATACGTCTCACCTCTTGGGCCTCCACAAAATGTTTAACAGGTCTCACCTCTTGGGCCTCCACAAAATGTTTAACAGGTCTCACCTCTTGGGCCTCCACAAAATGTTTAACAGGTCTCACCTCTTGGGCCTCCACAAAATGTTTAACAGGTCTCACCTCTTGGGCCTCCACATAATTTTTAACAGGTCTCACCTCTTGGGCCTCCACAAAATGTTTAACAGGTCTCACCTCTTGGGCCTCCACAAAATGTTTAACAGGTCTCACCTCTTGGGCCTCCACATAATTTTTAACACGTCTCACCTCTTGGGCCTGCACAAAATGTTTAAGAGGTCTCACCTATTGGGCCTCCACATAATTTTTAACGGGTCTCACCTCTTGGGCCTCCACAAAATGTTTAACAGGTCTCACCTCTTGGGCCTCCACAAAATGTTTAACAGGTCTCACCTCTTGGGCCTCCACAAAATGTTTAACAGGTCTCACCTCTTGGGCCTCCACAAAATGTTTAACAGGTCTCACCTCTTGGGCCTCCACATAATTTTTAACAGGTCTCACCTTTTGGGCCTCCACAAAAGGTTTAAGAGGTTAACAGTGGAAAGCAGCCAAAAGTGACGTGCCATCTGTATGAAGTGCCATTTCCTCCTCCACCTCCTCCTCCTCCTCCTCCTTAACCGCCGTAGAATTGCTCCGTAAATAAGAAAAATGTATATATTTATGGCTCACCTCTTGGGCCTCCACATAATTTTTAACGGGTCTCACCTCTTGGGCCTCCACAAATGTTTAAGAGGTGTCACCTCTTGGGCCTCCACATAATTTTTAACAGGTCTCACCTCTTGGGCCTCCACAAAATGTTTAACAGGTCTCACCTCTTGGGCCTCCACAAAATGTTTAAGAGGTCTCACCTCTTGGGCCTCCACAAAATGTTTAACAGGTCTCACCTCTTGGGCCTCCACATAATTTTTAATACGTCTCACCTCTTGGGCCTCCACAAAATGTTTAACAGGTCTCACCTCTTGGGCCTCCACAAAATGTTTAACAGGTCTCACCTCTTGGGCCTCCACAAAATGTTTAACAGGTCTCACCTCTTGGGCCTCCACAAAATGTTTAACAGGTCTCACCTCTTGGGCCTCCACATAATTTTTAACAGGTCTCACCTCTTGGGCCTCCACAAAATGTTTAACAGGTCTCACCTCTTGGGCCTCCACAAAATGTTTAACAGGTCTCACCTCTTGGGCCTCCACATAATTTTTTTTTTTTTTTGTAAATCTTTTTTTTTTATTGATTTTATAGTATAACACTGACAAATCAAACTTAGTATACATGCATGAAAAAGGGCAAACTGTCAGTAGACATCAGTATCAAAGTAAACTGAAAGCATAGGGAGGGAAATGAATGGGGAGGGATTTTGGGATTAAAATGGGTTGTGGTCTAAGAGGGGAAGGAAAGAGGAAGGGGGGGGAGTGGGCTAAGAAGGGTGGAGTAGGAGGTAGTAAGTATGGGGGTAGCGGTATGTGGGAGGAACATCGGAAGTTATTTGAAACAACATAATATTAATGTCCAAATGGGTACCGTATGAGGAATATAACGGTAAATATCTCAAGATTCTAGAGTTCGGATGACCATAGTAAACCCTACTAACAAAAATAAAAATAAAAATAAAAATATCTTACATATGGCGGAAATCTTTCCAGTGAGACCATAGCTGGGTGAATTTCGAGTGTGATCTTGATTCCCAGCTAGCTAATTCTTCCATAAGGTATATTTGGTCTACTTTATTGCACCATTGTTCCAAGGTTGGAGGTTGAATATGTAACCAATTCAACGGGACTAACAGTCTAGCCACTTGAACTAGCAGGGTAGGTAAGTCTGATTTATTAGGGTGCCAGGTTCCGGATGGTAACCAGAGTAAGACCGCCTGCGGAGATAATTGAATTGAGGTCCGGCATATATCATTAACTTTTCGTTCAATAGAATCCCAGAACGGGCGTATCAGCGGGCAATACCATAAAATATGCCCTAAAGTACCTTTTTCCGTTTTACATCTCCAACAACGGTCGGACTCTGATAGTCCCATGCAGAATAGCTTACTGGGATCATTATACCAGCGGGTCATAGTCTTATATGAGTGTTCTTGTATTTTTATACACTTGGAGAAACCATGAGAAGCATTATGTATTTGGCCTATTTCTGATAGCGTAAAGGTCCTATCAAGATCCTTTTCCCATGATCGGATGTATGCAGGAGTGCATGTCCTGGGACTATCAATAAAATGTTTGTACAGAAATGAGATTATATGTTTTTGAGTACTAGTATGAAGAACAAGCCTCTCAAACCATGTCGGATTCGGCGGGGAGGAGTGAGTTTTTAGCAGAGCCATGCAGGATTGATGGAAGTCCTGAGAGGTTATAAAGTCACAACCCGGTAGGATTTTGGAGCAGAGAGCAGGTATATCCCCTTCCTTTTTAAGTTCTGATAGAAGGGTAGAGAGAGGCCTATCCTCAGAAGTGCCCAGTGGGGAGGGGCACGTGAAAGAGAGGATCGTAAGAGATATGGGAGATATCTTGCTGGCATAAGAATAGGAGGTGAAGAGAACAAAGGACTATTTAGGTGCATTGACCGAACATTCAGATATACCCCTTTGGTCAGGCCGGTGGGAGTTCCCGAAGATTCACCAACTCCCCATAGACCAGCACAATACCGATCCGATAAAAGGGATAGTTCAATGCTGGAGTACTGGGCCTGGTATTGAGGTACACATAGTTGAAGCCATCTTCGTAGTTGAATGGTTTTGTAGTATAGGCGTATGTCAGGTAGTCCAAAACCACCTTGGGAACGTGATCTTGTCAGCATATCATATGCTATCCTGGGTCTCCCAGTTTTCCACAGAAAGGATGTGAAAATGGATTTCACTTGAGCAAAAAAAGATTGCGTTAAATGAACCGGAATCATCTGCATCATATAAAGTATTTTTGGAACAATATATGTTTGCAGAAGATTCTTCCTGCCTAACCAGGAGACCCAGGGTATAGCTAAAGAGCGCAGTTGTTGAGATAATTTTTTCAAAAGTGGGGTGTAGTTAGCTTTATATAAGGACATAGGGTCCTTGGTGATGGCCGTTCCTAAATAAGTAATCGAGTCTGAGCTCCATTTAAAAGGGAAGGAGGACTGGAGGAACCGGGTCGTCCGGGCAGGGAGGGAAACATCCAGAGCCTCTGATTTAGTATAGTTCACTTTAAAATTGGACAGGCGACCAAAGACACCAAACAGGTCCATTACCTGCGGAAAGGCCTGATCAGGGTTTGTGAGAATGAGAAGGAGGTCGTCTGCAAACGCAGCACATTTATGTTCCACCGAGCCCACCTTCAGTCCTTGGATAATGGGGTCATTCCTAATTGCTTGCAAAGGGTCTCCATC